>CAJUYH010000293.1:147710-178882 GCA_910591685.1 Galerucella tenella | reverse complement strand
TCCTTTCTATATATATATACATATAATATATAAGTTATTCTCGCAAACAGAAACATCTCCATCTGTTTCGTGAAAGAAATAAAGAATATATATTGATTTTCGTATAACAACACCCATCCAATCATTAGTGTAGATTTACAAAGACTACATCAGACCGCCCCGCACATAATATATTCTCGAAATATAGAATCAAATTTATTGGACTCTTGGGAATGACATTGTGGTCACGTTTCCGATGAAAATGTTATTGGTCATCGTCGGGGATTACACCAAAACACTGAAAGTATATACAAGAGTTCACAATCTTCACCATTATTGTTTGTTACGAGTTAAAATGCATTAATCTCGTGTTTCGCATCATGGTGCATAACCTATACAAAACAAATGACAATGGACAAAAGCCCTTGGGCACGCCCAGTCGCGAGAACCAATCACGATGGAGCCGCCAGTAACAATCTCCCTTAGGCCAGTTATTTCATTCCCTCAACGGTATATAAGTATATAAATTGACCAGGACCAGGAAGCAGAGAATGCAAATTGTCATTGTCGAGGGAGTAGTTCTTGCGATAATATACAAAAGACCATTAGCGATTTCTTGGCTGATGATAGCCAAAAAATAAATTATTTATTATATACACGCAATGTGCATTCATATATTTTTTTTTTACACGATTGGTGTGACGATAAACTCAAGATTGAAATAAAAAATTGTGTCCAAAAAATTATATTTCAATTATGAACGTTTTGATAAAGTCGTCGTTGAAGTTTTTCTCCGCTTGTTTGGCGACAGAAGAGAGGATGAAAAAAGAAAAAAGAAATGGAAAATCACGCATCAGTACAGAGTGCATTTCAATAATGATCCAAGAGAATAGAGCCGTCGTCAAATGAACGATTATGCATGCAATAAATAGATTATCGTTCAGGGCCCACCCCCGCAGCGAGTGCAACGAATCACTTGAATACGAGTTTGAAAAATTTGCCATGGCTTATGGGGACCCCAACGTCGCATACAGTAGTGTATGTATATACTATAGAGTGTACGGACCCGCCGCGCGCTACAACGTAAAATGTACTGGACGAAAAGGACCCACACGGGTCCCACTCACTTTGCCTTTGCCATCCTACTCTTGCGCCACCATTCGCTCCATCGTCGTCATGGCAAATCGGCGAAAATTAGCGGCATCTGGCCCACGAGGCCCCCCCGACGACAAATGCACCCGTACATCTTCTACCACGCGGATATATACATATGTATATGTATTTTTGGGGCTTTTTATATACATTTATATATATATATATATATATAATAGTGTATACACATATCAATGGTATACATAATACAGAAACCATAAGTCGGCATTTTGAAGAAAAATGCCGTCAAAGAGTAGCGGTGGGCGGAGCAGTACCAGCACGGCATAATTTTATTTTCTTGAAAAAAAAAAGGAACCCATAGTCTACATATACTTTAGAAAAATTTATGTGTGTTGGAGTTTTTCTTACAAACAGATTGAAACGTTTTCTTGATGTTTGGAGTTTACAAATATTTGTCGGCTTCTTCCAGAAATACGTATACAGATACTTATACTTATATGTTTATTGGGATGAATTTTTCGGCTGCAATTTTTTGTGATTTATATAACCAAAATATTTTCGAAATGCAGCTGTGAAAATTATTAAATAATATATATAAATATTGAATCGTGGTGTAAGATAAATTTGTGCAAAATTTTATAAATGATTTTGAAGCGACCATGAGAAAAGTCACGGAAAATTCGACCGGAAAAACAGTCGTGCGCCTCAAACAATCCTATATGTGCTGTAATAATGAGTCACCACGAAAAATAAGAATAAGAAGTTGAAGAATAAGGGCGAGAAATTTCGTGTACGAGTCTCCGTGCATTTTGTGTCCCTTTTGCCCACGGTAAATCATGCAAAAAGGGCGAGAGTGAAAGGAGGGAAGGTGGCATGTGGCCATTGACGTTAAACGTCCATGTATATACCCTCGATACCCGACAGTGATGTCTCGGTAATTGTTTTATGGCTGTCGTAAAACCAGCACCCAAAAACCAATTCATTGCCAACAAATTCCATTTAAAAGAACCTGCGCTCGTTTCTTTCACCTCTCTTAAAAAACAATTGCAGAATTCACAAGTATATACGTATTCACTTTCGTTTTTTTTTGTCCAATATTGGAGACTGCGAATTTGTATCTGTAAATATTACAAATAGTCGCTTTTAAATTATTCCATTTTGTTTTGTCATGAAATTAAAAAAAGAACTGGTCGTTTTTTTCTTTTTTTTTTCTTTGTGAAAAACTGACTGGAGATTACAATCGTTTTATGTAAAATGGGGACTGACTATAAAGTGCACTTTTCAGTTTAGTAAAATGACAAACCCACTGAGAATGAAAAAAATACAGAAGAAAAGTAGCTGCAGTAAATAATAGACTTTGAGTTAGATAAATATATATGTAGAGGTGCTCGGCGGGAGTTTTTCGAAAACGCGTAACATTGCCACTTAGTACTTCGATGTCCATATTCATTGTTTGGCAAATAGTGTCAGGTTGCCCAGTTGGACATGGACGAATTCACTAAAGAAATTCCTCAGGAAGAAGAAAAAGAAACTCCTTTTGCCGGAAATACTACGTGACATAATGTTGCATTCATTCACAGAAAAATACCCAAGTGTGAATCACGCCCTTATATATACATGGAATCAATGTAAATTCCATAAATGCATAAACACATGTGGGCATATGATAACGCTGTCATTTGAGATTAATCGAAAGAAATGGAATATGTCAATTTTTAATACAAAAACGAAAAAATATATTTTGGTCACACGCCAAAAATTAAAGCAGAGAGAGGTCACGCGACTCCACCTATAAACTAATAAATATATTAAATGGGCATGACGATGAGCAAGTTCGTCAACAAGTCACAATTTGATGATAATAGTGAGGCGCACGAGGTTATTTGACAGAGAAAAATACATATTCTAGTTGTGACAAAGTGGAGGAGTAAGAGAGTGAGGAATGATGAAAAGTCAGGTCATAATGAGGAACTTAGTGGATGACCGAATGCCGTTACTGATTTACAACACCAGACAACACTTGTATATATATATACATACCGAGCAAGGGCAAATAATTCAAAAGCATTCATTACCCACGCGCGTATAACGTGTTCCCGCAATTATTTCTCCAAGGTCATTCACATGATTCTCTTCAGAATTCTTGGCATGAGACACCCGCTGGCACGCGAGGACACCATTGTATCCGTAACATTTGACAATATACGAGGTATATTTTTCCACTTCATCAACATGACAAATATTTTTTTTTTTTTCCACTTTTTTCTCTCCTCCAAGTTATCTGTTTCTGTATAATCCGCATGGGATGAAGCAAAGGATTCCCAAAATTGGATTGAAATCTGTTGTACATCATCATAAAACACGAAAATGGAGTTTTTATGCGAGGGGAAAACGAGAAATTTTTCTTCAATAAGCGTAGCAAACAATTTGAAAAAATAAAAATTTGGGTGGGCAAGATTTTATTGTAGATTTTTTCGGTAGCTCATAATATTATTCTTCACACTTGGGCAACACATATACCCTTTTTTTTTTCTTTCATTTATTGATATTTGCCACCGGAAAAATGAGAAGAAATACGAAACATAAAACAAGACAGTGTCACTGGGTCACTATAAGATCTTCAACGTTTTCTATTAGGAAAAGAAAATATATATATGTATATATGTATTGTGTAGTATTTATTACGAGTTTGGACGAGACCCAGTGGGAAATTTGTGGTTTTACAACTGGCTTCTCGCTTTATGATAAAAACTTTCGAAAAATATTTTTGTATTTTCAACCAATATTCGTTTCAACACACTTCTACTTCAACCATATGAATAATAGATATAAAACATATATGTAGTGCGTGTAAGTGTACATGTATAAGAAGTGATTGATTTTTAAAATTGCGCTCGTGCCACAGACAATGGCGCAACATATTGTGAAAATATTGATTACAATTCACCAACAATGGAGACAATGCAAGAGACATCGTCGAGTTCGCGCTGTCGTGGCGTCACTCGAAAGAGCATCCTCCAATATCACTTTTACCTGTACCATAAGGTATGGCACGCTAAAAAAAAAACTCATATATATATATGTACACATATATACACTTGAAATCACCGATGGCTATATAGGTGTGCATATATGTATAGAAGTAAACCAAAGTTTCTTTGCAGACAAAGCATTTTATCCCCCCCCCCCCCCCCATCGCTTCTATATTACTTGAAGAGACTTTTATAATCGTAATACACACAATACTCGTCGCTGAGTCATCGTGAAAAGAAAAAAAAGTTTAATCTTAATATCAAAAATTATTTACTACAATTTATGAGCGAAAAAAAAAAAAGTCTTGAAATGATTATTTTCATGTCAAAAATTAATGTTTCAGTTGACATATGTCAGACGTGTACGTTATACTGAAATGGTTTTCGGTGTCGCGTGTCAAAGTCTCGTGCGCGTCACACACCAAAAAAAACGTAGATAGTGTGAGTTTGCATGTGTGTGGGTGTATGTATAGGATGTGTCACTGTTGCAATTAGCTCGACTAAATGCCGCCACACTTTATACCCTGTAATTGTTTTTCTTATCTCTTTTTTTTTTTTTCAAGTTTATTGCAGCATCAGTGGAAGGATATGACACGGTCGGTACGCTTGCATGAATAAAAAAAAAAAAAAAAAGCAGAATAAAAAATGAAAAAGTGACCAGGGTCTCGTCATCGCCCCTCATCTGTATAACGACAGGCGCATCTGGCGTTTGAACTCATGCATTTTTTATTTCAATATACCTATGCAGTACAATATAACATAATATAGTGTATATATATTAGTGCAATCCACAGATACTACATGGCGATTCTAACGAGTTTCAGATTATCTTGCCCTCATAATGGGTATAATATATTATATCCAAAAGCACCATAAGCGCACGTGCCATTTGCTAAATAGAAAGACGACAGGTGTGATTGAAATGTTAATGTTTATAGCAATCAATCCCTGACCTGAAATCGTATATGAATTATTATTTTTTTCTCTATTTAACATCATTGTTTGTTTCTATTATATTTTATTTTCATTTTTGGCAACAGAGCACAATACTGGAGTGTTGCAAAACTACTTGGCACTAAAAGCGATGCACATTGTCGTCACGTTTTACCAATGACTCTGTATTTGCTGTGACATGCCGACCCCCCTTTTTTTCCTCTGCTGTCCTCATTGCGAATGTGTCAGCAAATTCAGGCATTGTCATATACAGATACACGTACAATAACGATAATATATGTTTATGTATATAGCCTTAGGGGCCCACCATTCCGCGCAGCTTATTGCCGGTCACGAAGTAAATACACTGCTTATCAATGCCATCTATTGGAAGTGGAAAATATTTAAATGCGATGCTTGTATAAATCGTGGTTGTTCATACTCGTATATTAATATTGAATAAGTTTAAAAATCTATTATAGAGTATTATAATTGATCAATGTTGTCGCTATAATTGCATGAGAAAATAAAAATAGTTGGATGAATAAATAGAATTTGGGAGTTGTATAAAGTCTCAATAAAAATTCGCAATTTCCAATTGAAATGATCTATAACGGCGGTTCAGCAGTTTATATTTGTCGGCAATTCATTTAAATCAGCGAACCGCCACAACAGCGGCCAACCTCTCTCCGCCCAATGTCAAAAACAAAACGCCTTCGGATCGCGAAATGCCCTTTAATCCCACACACAAATATATATATATATATATATATACATGTATGAGTGCGTTCGTTTGCAATAACGAGTGGTTGAGTACACACACCATTCGGTCGAACGTAATCGTCGACCCCGTTGTTTGTGGTCACTCTTGATGCGAAATTCGACAAAGAAATTTACGCACCCCGACATCGATATCGAACTTTCATAATACTTCTATTGCCTTCCCTATTGTACCATTAGTGTTCTCGTGCAGTAAAAAATTTTTATTATTATTTTTTTTTCTCTTCTTTTTCACTTTGGAAAACGCAGCGATTCTATTGTTCTTGTCCTCATGACCCCCCTCTAACGTTTGCACGTACGGCAGTGCGCTATTTTATTATTTACTGAGATTGCACATTCGAAGTAAAAATGATCTCGTGTGGGGAGTCGATTGGTGTGTTCGAGCGTGGTGGTTTCTACGGGGGGTATACATTTATTTTACCAAACTGTCGTTTAACCACCGTCAATATCGCACTATTTCACATAAATAAATCAATATAAAGTTAATGCAATGATAAGTTTCTTGAAGTGCAGAACAATTTTATATATGTATTTCATTTATTATTGAAATTTTATATTAAATGTTGCGTAAAGAGAGACATCGTACTCCACATGACGGGAAAATAAAAGTTCTTATCTTATCGCTGTATAAACAGATTACACCCAAATGGTTTTTTTTTTATCTACAATTATTCGTCATTGGCATTCATAAAAATAGACGGCACTGTCACGCACTGGTATAATAAATACTTAATCCGACTGGGTAAATATTCAGTCGTATATATTTTGTTTGAATATATTAATGTGATGACATGAGCGTATATGATTTGTGGATACGTGATACCTTCATGACTTATGGATATATATTGATGGGATTGATTGCAATTTACTATGTTGTAAGGTGGAAACGGCCGAAATGGATAGGTAATATTTATCGTTCACATCTTTTGGGTTTTGAGGCGGAGTGCGCATATTTAGCAGCACCACATAAAAAACATCTTTTTGCACTGTTAAATGGTGCGTGTTCGAATGATGAAATTCTACAGTATGAAAAGTGCATTCGAATCGTTGAAATTGGAGTTAAAACAGGTATTACAGACGAAAAAATTGTGGATAATTTGGAAATATTGTAGAAATAGATGTAATTAAAATTTTTCCGAAGGTGAAAATATTCAATACTATCCGGATGGTACACACTTTGTGGGAGTAGACTGCAATCACAAATTGAAAGAATATCTAACTCGTAGTGATCGTGCATGGCAATTTTCTCATATTACAATTGAAAAAATCATTATTGGCGATGGGAGTTGTTTGAAGGGTGTTCCAACTGAGTGTGTTGATGCAGTAGTTACCGTTCGCTCGTTGTGCTCAACCTCCTCAATACGACGAACCCTTGAAGAAATTCGGCGAGTTCTAGCACCGGTAATGAAGATATCGCAAAAAACGAGAAAAAACAATATACACGATATTGCATAATATAGATAAAAATTAATTTTAAATCGACTTTTAGGGTGGAAAGTATTTCTTTTTAGAACATATACCCGATAAAGCCGGCACCTGGACTCGTTATTTTCAGTATGTCCTTACAAAGACAAGGATTTGGCCGTCACTATATGGGGATTGTCGTCTTGATTTCAATCCCATAAATGAAATTGAGGCTGCAAAATTTACGGAAGTCACTTGGGAACCGATAACATTGTGTGGTTACATTTCAGATCCATATAAGTTATATTTAACGCGTAATCATGTTATGGGCATTGCTACGAAATAGTAATCTGCGATAAATAATCCTATAATATATATTTGATTTAGTGTTCAATATTTTGTTATGAATTTCTTAACGGAATAAAGATAAGGGATTGCGTAAATTAATTATACGAATTATATAAAAATGTTATGTATATATATATATATATTTTTTTTTACTTATTAAATGATAGTGAATTAATTTTCTTGTCTTCAAGGATATAATAATTTAATAATTGTCATTAATTGGTATTAACAATTCAAGTATATTCGGCTTCGGCAATTTCATTATGTATCAGTGTGCATTATTTCGGATGGCGCAATCAAATTCATATTTTAGTTGCTGTGTATTTTTTATGTGTGCATATATATACATTTGTATTATACATACATATTATTAATTTATCACAATAGTTAAAATAATACGCGATGCTGTACGTTAATGTTTAGAGTCGTCCACGACTACTATATATATATATCACTTTATTGTGATTTGTTTTGCGATAATAATAGTCAAAATACTCCACATATATCGCTACTTGTATTAACTTGATACTTGAACTTATTATTGTTCCGAATCACTGTCGTCAAACCGTGTTCGAAATGTCATAGTTTTCTTTCTCGATTCGCTGTTGATATTAACACATTGGCTTCGAACGAACGATTGAATTTTTAACGAACCATCACTTGAACTGTCTTCTAACATATTAGAAATAGTTATTCGACGTGACATCTTGTGTACACTGTTGTCATAGCTCTCGTTAAGCGATGATATTTTTATTTTATTTCTACTTTCAACAATTGAATCATCATCGTCAGAACTCGATTCAGCCCATAATAGCCTAACAATTTTTTTTGCACTTCGTGTCGGATTATTAGTTCTAAATAATGATTTATTTTCAATAGATGTCCGCTTTAATTTGGATGAATTTCGTCTGTGTATTTTCGCTTTTTCACTCGTATTGACGATACTTATATTGTTATTACAATTAATGGTTGTTGTTTCCCTATTATTTTCACCATTTGTAGACGATGAACCCGATGGAGATAGACGTAAAAATGGTTCCCATTTTTCACATGATGTTTTAATATTTTTGGAAAATGCATTGGATCCTTTCATAAATAACGGCGAAGTTGAAGGAATTATTTCTGTTGTATCATCAGTTGATTGGTTATTCGTTCCTTTCATAAATTGTACTCTTGTTTTTCTTTTACGTTCACTCAATTGGGGGAGGACATTGTCATTTGGTAACTTAATTTTTTCATAGATACTTGAATCTTTTTCCGAAGATTCCCTTGATTTTCTTCTAGATGTTTCCATGATATTATTCGATAATACTTTTGATGCCATTTTATCAGTTAATTTTAATCGTTTTGGCGGTGTAACAACATTTTCATTGCTTGCAGACGAATCAGAGGATGATTGATATCGTAATACTCTTGCTACTCTAATTTCTCTGGAATTTCGCATCATGTTTGTAACACTAAGTGATTGTAACATTTGTCCTATTCTAGTTGATGATTTGTTATCCATTTTTGCAATTTTATGTTTGGGATTTTCCTCTTTCGTTTTGGTAGTGAGTTCTTGTGGATTAATCGAATCTTCATCATCTGATTCAACAATAGTTAAATTCGGAGCGAAAGAACATTCTACAGAACTCTTCAATTCTTCATTGAATTGATCTTTAATCATATTCTCAGAATTATTTGCTGTACTGTTGATAGACATATCAGTCTTTGCCATATTGATATCACTTTTTTTATGATACTTTTCTTGATTTTTTCGGACTGTTTTGATAAAATCGTCATCATCGTCAGATAAAAATTCTATTGTAGAATTCGCGTGTGTTTGTAATTTCAGAGGCAATTCCGTCGATGAATTTTCATCAGACTCAATTAATAATGCACTACAAATAGTCGTAGTATTTAGTTTTCTTATATTTCCGGCAATATTTCTCTGTGATTCATTTGCAGTTTTTTTCACCAATGCTGTATTTACTTCCCGATTATTGGTACATTTGCAAATGAGAATTGTGCTTTGATTACTTTCTTGTGAATCAAAATCGACTTCATGGACGTGATCTAAGTTTTTTTTAGATGAAATCGATGATTCCACCAACATTGGGTCGATCGATTGATTATTTAAAGATTCAGTTGATAATAATTTTGTTCCTTCACATCGTTCCAACCAAATTTCAGGATTTTTCAAGGAACAAAGTGCAACTAGGTCTGTCAATTTTTTTTCACGTTGAAACTCTTCGTCGCCACATGCGGAAAATTCAGTTGCATTATAAGAAACATCACTATCCTCCGATGTGAGACTGAATCTTCGTTTGTTCCGCGGACTTTTCATTGAAAATTTGGTATTAATTTCTGGAGTTGCTCTTGAACATCGACGTGCTTTTTCATTACTCTGTGTCAATTTTAAGGACTTTAATACATCTTCATTTCCGTTGTTCACGCTCACTGCAGTGTTTTTAATGGTATTTACTTTGGTACTAGAATTTTTTGATATATTCGATAGTTGGGAAAAACGCTTTTTTGACATTCGTTGAAATCGACGCGTTCGCCGTCTTGCAAATAATGTAGTTGCCTTTGGAATTGGTGTGGCCAATGCAGGATGTAAATTGCTACTAATAGATATTCTCTTCTTATTACTTAACGATACAATAAGATCTATTGGTGAATTTCGTTCTGTATACAATTTTTTACGGTTGAATAGTTTTATCGACTTGACACTTGGTGTCTTTTCAAATAATGTATTTTCATCGTTTCGTATATTGTCCTGCGCTTCATCTTCAATATTATTTGAATTCAGTAGTTTATCCAGATGTGCAAGTGTTGGTAGAATATCTGTTATTTTCATTCTATGATCATTAATTCGTTTCACTGGTGAGCCTCTTTCAATTTCTTCGTCTTTATTTATTAATTTTTTGTGCAATAATAAACTGCTGTTGTCTTGAATTGATAATCCTATTATTTTGTCCGTCTCGGAGTTACTGTTCAATATATTATTATTATCACAATTATTCAAAACTTTATTATTATTTATAACGCAGTCCTCCGATGAATTCTTGGACAATCGATTTTCCGGTGTGGAATTAATAAGATATTGAGATAATACGTTGGAATTTTTTGCACCTTCAACAATTGCCATAGTATCCGATTTTTTTGTCACATTTGTATTTGATAATATGTAAGCTGCAGTGTCAACGGAACTGTATAACGATGTGCTATTGTCACGGTTGTATTTTAAATTTGAATGTTGATTGTCAATTAATAAAGACTTTGAATTTTCAACTTCACTTAATGATGAACCTGTTCCTGAACTGAATTCATCTACTAATTGATATGGTGGATTACCCGTATCCACCCAATATTGAACTAATGCTGGATGCTTACGCATTGGTGTTCGACATTTGGAATAATACTTGTTCTCGTCGTCGTCGTCGTCATCATCATCATCATTGCCATCGTTGCCGCTTCCATTATTCTTTGATCCCCAATTTGAATCTTGAATATTTATGTCGACATCATTTGGTATCTGGCAAATAAATATATCAATTTTTTCATATCACCAATATAAATAAACAAAAATATGTATGTCAAATATATTTGAATAATGCCCATACTATTCCCGAATACTTCTCAAATAATTTGTCCCAGGCCTGTTCACGTTCAATTAATTTTTCCTTTGGTAATTCAAATGTTGCAATTTCACCTATTTTTCGTCTCATTCTGCAAAAATATTCGGCGATGGTTAAAATTTTTGCTTTGAATGATAATAGCAGTTATACTCAATATTATTATGCAAAACTAACCTTTAATTTCATTTTAATGCACATACCTTTCAATATTTTGCAAATGTGACGGCGACAGTATCTCGTTTTGATTAGTTAAATTTTCCTCATTATGTTCCATTGCGCACTTTCATTTGATTGGATGGAGAAACATAAAATAAGAGAACAAAATAATAAACAATAGATTTAAACTAATGTCTTTTGCATTTGTGTATCGGTATTTATTATTCCCCGGGGGACAACCTCGCACTATACAAATTGATTTAGAGTAACTAGAGTATGATATTTTTTATAGAATTCAAAGCTGACGCCATCAATGGACACAGTGCGAAACACAAATATGTGACAAAGACTAATGGCGCGTGTTTTTCAAATAGAAGATGGCGCTGCAAAGTATGGTGGTGGAATAATTGAGTCGTACATTGAAACGTTGATGTTTTGAATCACGTAGTAGCACAAGTTTTGCGCGAAAAATACCTGTTTTCCCCGCCTATTCACTGTAGATGTATAACATACAAGTCGTTTATGTACACTTGACATTCAATTGTTTAACTGTTAAATGTAACAATAATAATGAATATAGTCGATTCCCTGGTGCTACGATACACCGGGTTTGGTAATTGAATATAATAATCATATTTGTCTGTGAAAGTCATGTTCTTTAAACTTACATGTTCATGATAGTGATGTATCGGAGAGGTTATCTTTGCTCCAAACGCACAATATTTTATTTTTGCATATTCAATTGATGAAAAAAAGTCTGTTTAATTAATAGAATAAATTGATTTAATGATTTTCAATTGTATATGATGAATGTCATGAGTTAATGACGACTTAATATTATATATTTTTCATTTTTAGAATCAAGATTGCAGAGTGACGTCGCCATAAAACGTTTGAAATGCAATTACAATGATGTTTATCGAGGAATAACTCCGAATATACAATCATCAAATTTCAATCCAGATTCACCAATATACGCGTGTCATTTTTCGAATAATCGAACATATCCAGATTTACTGGCATTAGCTAATGAAGATGGACGAGTTGCAGTTCAAAACACTTCAGATAAATATCCACCGAATTCATCAATTGACGGCAATCAGGTACAGTAATTTGAAAAAACAAACCCGTTTTAACATGACATTAATCATTTTGTTTGCAGGCACATTTCAATGCAATATTTGATATCACATGGATGCCCAATGAGTTGAAATTTGTCACAGCGTCCGGTGATCATTTAGCAAAATTATGGGACATTTCGAGTTGCGGTGTAATAGCAGTTGATAAATTTCAATCTCACACACGAAGCATTAAGACAGTGGTATTCCGTCCAGACGACAAAGATGTTTTTGCAACTGGTGCACGCGACGGGGCCATATTTATTTGGGACGTTCGGGATAAAAATAAAAAACCAGACAACAGTATTTTCAATGGACATCGTATTGGTTCAAGCAGCAGTTCGAAATATCGTCGATCATTGGTTCTTGCTTTGCGTGCACAAAGTATTACTGGACTGGTATTTCAAGACGACAATACACTGATATCCTGCGCTGCTGGCGATGGTTTAATCAAAGTTTGGGATCTCCGAAAGAATTATACAGTACATAAAAATCAACCGTATGCTAAACATATTTTACCATATAACGGTGGCACTGCACGAAATGGTTTCACATCGTTGGCAGTATGTCCAGCAAGATTAAAACTCTATGCCAATTGCTTGGACAATGTTATTTATGCTTACAATTTATCGTCATATGATGAGCAGCCTATTGCTGAATTTCATGGTCATCAAAATTCAACGTTTTATGTGAAAAATTGTATTAGTCCTGATGGACGTTATTTGGCAAGTGGCTCCAGTGATGAAAATGCGTATATTTGGAAAACTGATAAACCCGGTGGACCTTTTATTAAACTTAAAGGACATACTGATGAAGTTACATGTGTTACTTGGTGCAATCGGGATGAACCCCGTATTGTTACTACGTGCGATGACGGTCGTCATCGAGTTTGGCGTGTAGGTTTAGAGCATCCAGGTGATAATGATGAAATTGAAATACACGGTAAAGCTGAAATTGCTGAACACACAAATTTTTCAATTCATTTGGATTTGGAGACTACACCGACGGCATCCCGAAAATGGGTAGCACGAAATGAAACAACGCCCGGTAAGAATTTCCATAGATCATATATGAAATAAGTATTACCACACTGTTTTCATTTTCATATTTATTGAATTAAATCTTGTATTCGTATTTTTTTTTCTCCAGATAATGCAACAAGCATGTCTAGTGATATGGAAAATGGGAGTAATGGAACGCCAAATACAGAGTCGGGAAATTCTGTAAAACGCAATCGAGACCAAATGTCGTCTGGGGGATCGAGAACAAATGGGCTGTTTAAATCTATTTTATCACCAATTGAAGAGAATTTAGAGCCATCAGCTAAGCGGTCACATTTAGAAACTAGAGGAGCGCGAAGGTTATTCAGTCCAATGAGTAATACTGAATCACGATCGAATCGTGGCTATGATTCAGATGAAGCTGGTCCAAGTCATAGATTAACATCTACGGATATACAAACCCCATTTTCTCCCACACTCAATTTACCAAATTTTGTGATTGATGGTACGGCGCCTCATTTGATCCAAATATCACCGGAAAAATCGAAAGAGAATGTTGATTGGTTAACGACAATCCGTAAAACTCGATACGAACAGAGACTAGAAAAATCCGAGTCTGATAAAGTAACAAGTCCAAATACTCAAGTGACACCTGCGCGTAGAAATAGTAGATCGCGATCCTCTGAACCAAGACGCGTAAAAAGTCCGGCAGTGTCGTTATTGAATTTTTTCAAAGTTGAATCTTCGGCGGAAAGAAATTCTGAAGAAATACATTTGAAAAAAAATTCAGAGTCTCCATCATGAAGAAAATTCAATTGGTATTCATAAGATAAATATATATGTATATAAATATTTCCTCAATTGTCACATATCATTTGACAATATAATTTGACGGGTAGAAGTAATTTCTACTACATTTAAACAAAAGTTTAAGCGAAAAAGACATTCTAAAAGTACAACATTTAGCTGTTTAGCATTTTCATAGATTTTAAATGATATACCTGCGATATTTGTTAGTTATATTGTCAGATAGTGAATAGTATCGCTGTATTATACATCACGAATTGCTTTAAATGCATCTCCAATGATAATCGATGCATCAAATCAACTTAGATGTTCTTACAAGGAACGATATATAATTAGGGAAAAAGAAAAACAAATGGAACAAACCGAAAATTGTTTTACGTATTTTTCACATACACATAAATTATTTTTTATATTCAAGAAATTTATATTGAAAATAAAGTAGATTTGTATGATAGAAAAATGATGAACAAATAATTTTCACCATTGATGTGAATTTGTTGATGTATGCATACGATTGTGATACATATTTATTTATTTATTTATTTATTTTTTTTTCATATGAAGTGTGTTGGAAAAATAAAAATGACACACTCGTTAAAAAAGGCTCATGTTACATTGTGACATGGTT
This sequence comes from Galerucella tenella, assembly GCA_910591685.1. Lineage (NCBI taxonomy): Eukaryota > Metazoa > Arthropoda > Insecta > Coleoptera > Chrysomelidae > Galerucella > Galerucella tenella. The sequence goes on along the minus strand of CAJUYH010000293.1, from coordinate 163,963 downwards.
GTTGGCGCCCATGCTTTATGCAAATGAGGGGTGGTACAACATACACATACACATAAAACATACATAAACTCACACAGAAGGATATAATGCTATTTGTGAAGATATAGCAGCTAGCAGCAGCGGCAACGGCAGCGAGAGATCCTCGCAAGACACGACCAACGAAGAATTGCCGGTCGTACCGCAAGAGATATTCGACTCGAGGGCATTGGTCACCGGGGGAATATCACGTCTCAGGGTGGAGAAACTCCAACACTGGTCGACCTTGTTAAAAATGCAGACCTCGCACGATTGAACAACGACACTAAATATATATATATATATATATATATATACTTACATTGACGTTGGAATGTAAATTGAACGCAGTGTTGAAGGAAAATAAAAAAGGTGCGGGAGTCAATAATTCAAGAAAAGAAAAATAAAAACGAAAAATGAATAAACTATCGATTATTCAAGGGATGGGATAAAGTCAATAAATTAAATGATTTTAAAGACAAAATGGCATATAATTACTCGGCCATTTATTCTTTTGCGCAAATTAGTACGATGAAATTCCTTGCAGTCCCATGCACTTTTGGCGTTAATAAAATATTTAATAATTTTTTTTCTTTTTGCTTTTTTCAAAGGGATAGAAGGTGGACACCTGCGGAATGTTTTCTTCGACATGGAGTTTGTGCGAAATTTAAGCTGTTCATGAGAGGACCTAATCGACATCGTCAAGCAGTTAAAAGGACCCATTTATACAAAAAAAAAGGGTGAGATGTTTATTGACATTATGCTTTTGCATTTAATTTGTTTTTTATTCCTAATGACGATGGCTTTTGAGCACATCTACCTGGCGCCTGTACGCGATTGGAATTTTTTTAAAAACAAGTTTGCAATACCAAACATCCCTAAAAAGCCAACTTTGGATATCAATTTTTTTATGACTAATTTTCAGGTACATATTTATGTATATAAATACATATGGGGAACATGTCAGACTCGTAAAAATCACCACCTGCCTACAATATAGCGACTGGTTCTGAATACAATATTTATTTCTATCTATAAAAAGTTTCTTTCCAATATATTTTTTTAGCCACTCATCTTACACATAATTTTTAATTTATATCTAACTTGGACTACTTCAACCCATCGCTGAAATTATGTTATAATATGCGGAGGAAAAAAATTAATAAAAATTTTTTTAAATTTTTTTCTTATGCTAATACGAGAGATCTTGCGCTACTGTCCTACGCATGATTATCCAGTTCCCACCAAGAGAACGTAGCAATGAGAAAGGCCAGTAGCGGAATACACAATGCTTTTTTATTCCACTCAATTAATTATACACAAATGCAGTGAGGTATTTGTGTATTGGTGTCCCCCTTTGGCACGAAGTTTAATGGTTACAGATAGCTTGGCGTATCTTTGGCGTATGTTTTGTGAACTACACAGCTTCGCTTTATTTTTATTTCCTCTCTCTTTCTCTTGCTCCTCGCATTGCAGTATTGGAATGCGTAATTGAATTTGACATACCCTTGAAAACCACATACACGTATTCTCTAATTTATTTAACTAATATATGGAGTGAAATCATATATTAATGCTTGGTTTCTTTTTTTTTCACTTTTTCTCTTTTTTTTTTTTTTTTGATCTAATCAATTGGCTCAGTCTGATTGCACGGGTACTCATCCAAATGACATTAATGAGATATGCAGAAAGAGGAAGTCTTTTTTAGTTTACAATAATAATTATCCCGAAACCCATTTCGGTTTTATTTGTTCCTTTTTTTTTTTCAGGGCGGTCATAAATTAGATATCCGTAATTAAAAATACATTGAGTACATCAGGGACAAAGTATAGCCAACGTATAATTTTGTTCGCAGAATATATTTATTCACATGGTCATTCGTCATTTTCTTGGTGATGAATTAAAATTGACGGTATTCATATGGGGGACAGCGCATACGAGTATACATATATATATAGACATGTATAAGCTATATATTCGAAACTTTAAACCTCCACGATAAGGATAATTGCATGAGAAAGCAATCTTCAATTACGCCTACGCATGCATAATATTCTTTTTCCATCCCAGTATAAGTCCATAAATCTGATTTTGAAATCACATGAAATATTGATTAATATGAATTTGAGTATTTATTTATAATATAATCACAAATCACTATTGTCATCATTTGTGCATAAACTATCACATTATTAAATTGTAAAATGAAAATAACAAAAACATTTTCTTTATTCAATAATTTGTTTTTTTTTTACTTTTATCAAATAAAAAAAAATAAATCACGCTTATTTTTCTCTTCTACCAGGGAAAATCTGTGTGCTCGATCAGCACCCGCAGTAAGTCGCTAATTAATGCCACGCGATGCAGTATAATGTATGTTGTGTATTCGATGTAACACATAGCACTAAAAGGAAACCCGGTTGCCCCTTTCGACATCATTGTTCGTGATATAAATTCCATGCACTTCAAAAAAAAAAAAAAAATGAAGATATATACATTTAACTTGAATTAAGAAATTGTGATAATAGTGTCTTAATATTTGACGGAATGTCATATACCTATAAATATAAAGGATATAATGTAACAAATTTTCTTGCTCATTGTGTTGATGAATTTAAAAACGAACGAATTTATCTAAATGGCAAACTATATCATATGGGAAAAATAATTGTGAATTTTACACATACGTTACAAATATTGAGTGGAAAATTATTTTTGACGAAGTACCGTTATTTTTCTTTATCGTAAATCATTGAACGTAAATTGGCAATTATGACTTGTCGTAACAACACATTTTCTCGTATGGCCCGCGCGCACCTCGTTTCACGGTCGAGCCGATTGTGAATGACAAACTGCACAATAACATAGACATCTACGACGCATATATAGGGCTTTATAACGGTGAATACCTCTTGATTCCACATCCAGGATGTCGATACGTTTGTTTGCATTAATAATCATTTTCACGATAACCGGTGGAAAAGTTAAATTTATACAATTCAAAATCTCATATTCTCATCCATTTATTCATCTGTATTGTAATTTTTTATTGTTATTTTAGGACTGTGTGATTCGGCTTGCAGATTACATGGAACTCGTCGAGCGGGCGAATGTAAGTACAAAAGGAATAATTATAAATTAATTTAATACGTAGTGGTATTATGAATTGATTTGTCATATTGTAATATTTGATTCAGTTGAAAATGCTATTTGTGAACCAAGAAAAAAACATCTAGATTTGGATGGTTGCGGGGAATGTATCTGTCATGTTCATGGATATGGTAGTGTTTGTGAAAAAATTTATTGTCCAACAGTCCACAAAAGACCCATCAGTATGTATTAAATTGACACTAATTAACAAGTATAGTGCTATAGATACGTGCACGATATAATAATTATTATGTAGGCGAACGTGAGTGTACGCCTTACGAAGATTTTCAAACGCACTGTCATTATTGTAAATGTTCATCTGGGGGAATTCCAATCGATTGTGAGGAAACACATTTGGGTTGCATGGATAAACTGGTGGAACGTTTGAAAATTGATAGATTCAGAGAACCAACTTCACCATCGAAGCAAACCAGCCGTAGGAAAGCGGAACGAATGAATCGGTTACGATATTCTGATAGCACCGACAAATAAAAATTCAAATATATTGTATATATCTGCATCGTATAAATGCAAAGTAAAAATTTTTTGCCAAAATAGTTTGGATTGTTCATTAGTAAATGTTCCAATGGAATGAAAACAATTATCTGTATGATTGTAACATTAATTGATGTTCTTTCAAATTATAAATAGAAGTCGAAAAAAAAAAAAATTAAAATTAATATTAGAGGCAGTGGAATCGAAGAAATTTCTGCAATGTGCTAGAGCTAATTACCGATTAATTTTCTGCTATTGGAAATCAATAGGACGTGAGATTATTTCAATACACAAATATATAGTTATATATACATGGATTGCTCTTTGCGTAATAACAATTGCAAAAACGATTGAATGAAGTAGCCCATAAAAAATCACTTAACGATCTCTTATATATTGGTATGACTAGTGCGCATATGTTGAGCGATTTTCGATTTAATTGGTAGCTTTGGAAAGAGCCCCTGCACGTATCATAGAACATCAATTTAGTCTTGGATATATATATATATGTGTAACTCGACTTCACTCGCTCGTTCACCATTGTCATTTTTATTTTAGATACGTATAATTTATTTATCCGTCCACTTTTTCTTTTTCCGTCAAGTTATTTTCTCATTTTTCATTTTCATTAATTCGGCGAAATAACAGAACAGTCTCATAGCGACGGAAAATAAAATAATATATGACGGTAAAGATACGTTGCGACGAGGAGTCACCATCTAGTTGACCCCTCTGGTACAGGTAAGACGCCGCCAGCGGAATTCCCTGGTCAACATTACAGAGTAAATGCGCCCGACAACGACACCACCATCACCACCAATAACAACAACAACAACAACAACCACCATCAGTACACGGCGAATAAAAGCATTCGAGTAATGCAAATAAAGGTAAAACTTGAAGAGTGGAAAAGGGAGGAAGAGGAAAAGAAAAGAGTTGATAGCTTGTCCCACGGGTTACCACGCCGAGGCGCATTCGCCCGTATATAAACACAGTGCTCACGCCAACAAAAATAACACCGGAGACGTGTCTAACGCGTTTGTGTATGCAATAGTATTCTTTAATGCAAATGCTATATAGATATATGTGTGTATGGTGTGAAAACAACTCCGTTGCGTGTAAGTGCGTGTGCCGGATTTTCATTAAAACATTCCTAACATTGCTGTCACCAATATAATATATAATCAATCACTAATCAATTATTTACATATTAATTATCAATTCATATTGATAATTAATTGTGACGGGGAAAAGAAAATATTTCAAATTCTTTTTCCCCCCTTTTGTTGTCTTATGCAAATATGCCATTTGAATGTAATGTCATTCAATGGAAAATCACGTTAAGCCGTTGATAATTATAATTATATGAATTGATTAATTCGTAATATGTTATAAGAATGCATTTGAGGTTGTCCACACCCACACATTTATGTGTATAATATCATTGATTGGAAAGAATTTATAGGATTCATATTTGTTTTTCTCTTTTTCTTTTTTTCACATAATATCATTCTCTCTGCATACACTAACCGACCTTCATTCCTTCGACACGGACGAAAGTCTTTTTCAGGAATACACATATATTTTTACTCTCACTCACAAGGACACCTCTGATCCATCCCTACGCTTTTGTCGATTGTATAAATATAAATATGAATATATATATATATATATTTTCATGTTGCACAACGGATTTCTCAAATTCCCGTTGAATTTTTCAGTGTACGCAAGTGCCGTCATCCGTGACGACGCGAACAGTTCTTTCTTATTATTTTGACACAATTTGTCTATCGTAACACGTGCATGCTTATCGATTATTACATCAGGAGTACATTCCTTCATTATACTTGATTTCTTTCTGTATTATTTCATTCTATGCGTGTTTTTTTTTTCTCCTTTTTTTTCTTTTCAAACGAAGAATCCTTCCGGTTTCTATTCACATTTACACTATCCGTAATCCATTGAATGATTTTGGAAACAGAGAGGAAAAAAGAGAAAACGAAATTCGCAACAAATTCTATTTGACTCCTCGTCAAAGTCCCCGAAGACAAAACCTTGACATACAAATGTATTTCCTGGGAATATTGTAGCGGTGCATTTCCTTCACTGTACTTTAAAACGAAGAGTCACTTGTATTTTACAAATGACATATAAACATACTTTGTGTTTTTGAGTGCGTGCGTTATTTTATCACGATCGTTATATATAATTGTAGTGTGCTTCGCGACACTCTTGCTATGCACATTTTTCACTCTTCATCTCACAAACCTCCATAGAATATATACATATACTTGTTTATATGGTATTGAGAATGTGTTTAGTAGAGAGAGGGTAGACAAGAAGTAGTAAGTGCGGCGCGGTAATATCGCGTCGACTGGAATCAGCTGTGAGCGGCGTGGCGCAGGCACCGTGGGCCGCAGTGACTGTGACCCGCTGTCAGTTGCCCGAGCCCTGTGCCACGGTTAGGACCGTCACAATCATCAGTCTAACGACTGAGGAGACATCGCGACGAGTCGAACACGGCCACACTTCCACAAACAATTATCAATTAAAACAAAGAAACACAAAAATGTTAGATCAATTATAATTACTAGATAAAAATGAATTCCAAAAACGATTGACGTCCTCAGCATTCATCTAGTCTTCAATTACTCTCAAATAAATCTCATAAACATAATTAGTTGGATGAAGATATTGGGAGGACGGCGACAATTGTATATTGATGAACGGTAGTGATAATCAAAGTGATAAGTGAAAGAGAAGAAACGAAAAAAAAATAGAAGAAAAAGAAGAACTAGACGCAGAGGAGGAAGGGCGTTTTGTCGCTCGACCAAAAATGACCTGCGCGTAGTGTCCTATACATCAATATCATTCAACGGAAGAGCGTTAAAGAAAAATCAAAGGGTACGCAAGCGAACGACAACAGAGCAACCGAGAGAGATGGCGTGCCGATTATCGTACCAGCGCACCGCTACGAACACGATACTTGTCCTGTTGGTGAGTTATCCTTTACCTTTTTGTACACTAACGTTATCGCTGCGCGTCTCTGGCGTTCATCTCCCATGTATATATATATATATATATATATATATATATATGCATGTATGTACACATATAGTTGCAATGATGTTGTGCAATCTGAGTCGATGATTTAACCGGCAGCAACGCTTATACTCAGGAGACATTTTTAAATATATCCTTTTCTCGTTTCTTCCATTTATTATTAGCACAATTTTATACCTGTTTATATATTTTTTGGCCCTATAGCCCGATTTGACAGGTGTTTGATTCACTAATCATATACAAATATAGGTAAGCCTATAATTGTATATAAATATAATGCAAAAAATAAATATACTTATTGATAAAGTATTGTTCTGCAAGTCTTTTTAGCAGTAGATAAACGTGGAAATTTTTCTTTCGCACTGTCTCTTTATACTTATACGTACGCCCATTGCGCTTTCTCGTAAAATCATTGCGCACACGTGTTGAATTGATACATGAACATTTATTTATATATATATATATATATATATGAGTGTGCACTGGAGACACAGAAATGTTCAGGCACAGTCATACATTATGATCGGTGTTGATCGGCAATGCGAGAGAGACCCACACGGACATGGAGAATGCACCTACGCGAATACGCATGTGTCGCCCGCAGTCAAGGATATCAGCGTTATCTTTATATATACAGTCGCGATATATATCGAACATTTAACGGGGTGGGAATTACAAATGATCCGTATAACTTGGACTCGTTTCAATACAATCGCGTATGATTGCCACACTAACGTAATACACTTTACGAAATATCATAACTTCCGTTTTTTTTTTGTTTTGTTTTGTTTTTTTTTCTCTGTATTGAATAATAAATTTTTTTTTTCTTACACACTCTGTATTGTATGGGAAGTGGCATAAAGATAAAAAAATTTAATAATATATAAGATAATATTAATGAATTTCTATCGTAGATAGAATTTTAATTATTGCGAAATAAAATAATTGTGCGTCTGGTATGCGACCTTGCAATTCAATCACTGACCTTCGATTTATTATTATTTATATACCAATGATACTGTTCGTGTATCATTTCTATTCTTGACAAAACTATGTCGTGCTGCAATTATTTGTGTTATTATTACATATATAGTGAAAGCGAAATGAACAAAAAAAAAATAGAATAGAAACAAGTGATTGATAACATATAATTAATAATTATTTATTTATTTCTTCGTTGAGAATAAATTAGGTGATCGCAACCATGTCTATATATGTACATATATCTCAAATCGATTACATTGATCGATCGATCGATTGACTGTACGATTGACAACGAAGCGCAATGTTTCAACTCAATATAGATAGAGTGACAATAAATTATTTCATCGACTGATCATCGATATTCAATCAATTATTTTCTACAACTACAAATGAGGAAAGACAAATTAATTATTCCCTTGATTTCATTGAATATAGTGCAGTGATTTTTTCATTGATCTCAACATATGTATATAATTTATTTTGAATGTAAAAAGTATGGTGGTTGTTGGTGTGCTGGAGCATTCTCGGGATAGATATGCATTCAAGCAAATATAATTACATGTGCAATATGGCAACGATCCCAACTTAAAATTAACGATGCTCCAGCATTAATTCTTTCTCTTCAAAAAAATCATGATAAATGTAGAAAAACTTAAATTACCTAGTTTTATATATGTACACATTGTTGGTTCACGAACGAGGTCTAGTCTGTATATATATATATATATATAACGAGAGTAAGTTGTAAGGCAAAGGTGTGGTTCAAATCCTCAACGCCTGCGCGATAGGCATTATGCCCACCTATAGTTGTAACACTATTGCCATCATGTAGTCACATATACATATACATAATATATAAATTACTGGTCAGTCGTGCATAGTGTTCTTCAGTTACAGCGGCTAAATTCATCTTGCGCATAAATATACTATATGCATGTATATGTATCATACGTGGGCATTCAAGTCTTTGATTCTTCCTCTTTGCTTATACGTCACACTTTGCACATGACATTTGTTATTATTTCCTCAATAGCTTTAATTTCTCAAAACATAATATAAATAAGGATAAACAAGTAATACAACTGAGAATGAAAGAAGCATATGAATGCATCGCAATGTAAAATTGAACTATCCAACTGGTATATCAAACTAATTATATAGGTACTCCATGGTGAAGTTATATCCTCCGGTTCATGTTCAATTGATCGATTATACTTTTATTAATGAATGCAATCAATTGATGCCTCATATACATTAAGCCACATATAGTCCCATATGTGTAATTCATCGTATGGAGAGAAAGACTGATCTAAATCCAAAACATGAATTAACCGATCATCAATTTTTCATTTCATGAAAATTACAAAAGATACGTATAAAGTGAACTTTTCGCAAATGCTACATATGATCACTTGGTTTTTCTATCTCGATATCATTTTTTCTCTCTGTTTATATGGGTATTATACGATTAGACGCGAATGAAATTGATCCAACGCCCGGATATCCGGCTGAGTCTCAACAAGATATTTCCTCCTCGATTAAATCACCATCCATAATCTTTCATGTTTCAATTGACATTAAACCAACAAAGGGAACACATTCATTGCTTTAAATATCACCTCTAAAAACCTCCCGACCAATTTTTATCATATTATTATTATTATTATTATTATTACCCATGATATTATGAGATTTGTGAATATTGCCATTACTTGACCTGTCAGTCATTGCTGCCAATTGACAAAAGATATAATATCAATCTTCTTCATCAATAATATTCCCGCAAAATGCCAAGATTTTCATCTCCTATTTCTCTCTTCATCTTCTCCTCTTTTTATCTATCTACCTACCTATCTTCCCTCCCTTTCTTTATCTCACTCCTCCCGCATTCATCGCGAGATCGAGACACGGATTACCGGTGCAACCAGCGGTCACGGGACTTTAACTCGTCGAAGGTCTTTTTCACTCACCCGCCACTTGGACCCTCTATATTATATATATATAGTTACTTTCCCAGCCTCGCCAACGTCGCGACGCCTTTGTTCACCACTCGGTACTTATTCGCAACCCAACTTCTCTCTTCTCTTGCACATTCTTCAGGAATTAAAACAAAATAAATACAAAGAAAAAGACAGTCCAACGATTTACTTCCACGCATACGTTTTATACAGAGACAAGAGTGGGTTTATATATATAGTAATTGGCCGAGCCCGTCTACCTTCTACGTATCATGGAATTCAAACTCTTTATTCTTCTACTTCTTCTGCTGCTTCTGCTTTTTATTTCCTTCATTCTACTTCTCAATGCGCTACTGTTGAACATGCGTATTCATCCAATATATATACTAGCTTATGTTTCCTGATTGAGGGTGATGTGGGAATCCCAAGTTGATGTGATATATACTCCCGGATATATCTGTAAGTATTTCCTTGAGGAAGGGGAAGGCGTCGAAAGAAACTCGTTGATTGGCACTTGGTGATTGAGATTCCAAGGTCTTTCGTCCCTGCTTTTTCGTTTGACGAATAATGTTAAGAGGCAATAACCTTCACATGTCCCTTATGGTTACATTCAATTATTTCATTTAGTATCTGAAAGCAAATGAAGATACAGGAAAAAAAAATTGAATACTAAATACTTATTCAGAAGTTTTTTCCTTTCTTTCTTCTTTCATATTTAACATAATATATAAATAGGTAAGAGCGTATTTAGTATTTATCCGTTGGGTAGAGTGAATGAGAAGCCTTCTCAGGGAGAAACATGGACCACCTTGGCGAGCTTCTACTATTTTTTCACTTTTCAGTTTATTTCTCTCGACTTTACCAAGTGATTCAATGCGTTGTGTTATTCCTCCCCTTCAGCTCCGGTCAAGTATTATATACAGAGGAATATTAACTTGATGTACAGCCACTTGTTGCCAGTGTCATTCTCCATTTACGATGGTTTATATTCTTTTTTTGTCTTTTAGTCCAGTGCGTGAGTGTATATATATATATAATCTGAGAATTAAATTCCTGTCATTCATCTTCAGTGCTACTATATATATATATATATATATATATATACATATGTATAGTTTACCAATATTACACCCATGAGCTTGTATACACTCCTTATCATTCTTTGTCCTTTTACCATCAGTCATTAATATTAACACGTCATGTATTATTATATGAATTATTATATGAAACGAGAAAGTATTTTCTATAGTCATTTGATCATGTCACTTGTGTTCAACATGAAAGGAACATTCTTGCAATTATTTATCTGCAATGTATAGTCGTAATCCAATCGATAAAAGATGAGTTTAATTCAAGAAAAAAAATTATCCATAATATATACATATACATGTACATATATACATGCGTATGTATATATATAGTAAAATTAACTTTCACATTTATCCCGGACCCGGATGACATTGAAGGTGGACCAGTCGTCATTTTCAATGTATACCTAAGGAACAATTAAATTCCAGAAAGCAAAACATTGCAACTAATTAATGGTAATAATTATTGTATAGATTGAGTATTTTTTTGTTTTTCTAATTGTGAAAGTTTATGGTTTCGGTGTCAACATATAAAAATATCAGTGACATTATCGTATTGATGTCTATTTATAGGTTATAAAAGGGTGTTAAAGAATGTTTCGTACGCAAAATGTGGTATTGGAGTAGTATGGCGGTTAGTTACCCAATTCCCAATAAAGAGCAAACCACCACGACAGGAACATGTACATATATATATTTATATATATACCGGTTTCTGGAATGTATTTGGATCTTCGTGAATTTAAATAGTCACCACCCCAGAAGACCATTTGGATTCCAATGCAGGCTCGGGTCCAATGAACTGATAAACTTTTTTTCTTCTTCGCTAAAAACAAAACTTTTTCTTTCTCTTGCAATTTTATCGGAATCAGTTTCATAATATTATCGCGGTATTTGTCTCATAGCAATTAAATTTTTTATATATATATATATATATATCTATATTCATGGTATAAAATTATCATACGTCATTAGTATATGTATGAGTATATGTGCATACCTTGCGTCATATATATTTGGGCCGTTGACGTTATGGGTTGGAAGACCTCACGACAAGGACGAATACGAGAAACAGAGGGAAACGAATAATGATATTCACGTATTCTCATCCCCCAAAAATACACATTCAGACGCAGCGGAAAGATACTGAAGGAGGGGCAAGAGGGACGTGCATAATAGCCATCGAGATCCGGAAATTTCATTTGCCACCTTTCTCCGCCTAATACACTTAAATATTTTTTTATGTATTTTTTATTTGTTGCTCGCGACAGTCATCGTATAACGACATTTATATTTGCACTTTTATTTGCTTTTATTCGACAAACACCATGGTGACTTAGATGGCTCTGCCAAGAAAGAAGAACACGCCGCAGGAATTTGGTCGCCTTTGCGAATGTAGTTATATTTGTTTCTTTATTTATACATTTATTTTTTTTTCTCTGTTTCTTCCTTCCGTTTTTTATATTCTTATTGATATACTCACCATTTTTTTTTTATTTTTTTTTTTTCCCCCTACCGACTCGATCTCGATTGTCTGACAATAATTCATCGTGCAACACTTGCCTCGCACGACACACAAAAGAACTGCAGTGCGAAACCTTTTATTTATTGTCTTCGGCACACGTTTGCACATCCGGCTCGGTCGTTTAATGCTCGCTTTTTTTTTTATTCCTTGATTTTTAATTTCCTCGGTACACCAAGGACACCCTGATAGCAATAAACAGAGAGCAACAGAGAAAGAGAACGATGAGTATGCATTAATTTAATACATACAGGTCATTGGCCAAATAATACTATTGGATTCTGGCGATTTCAATGTTTATGAAATTCACTTTTACCTCAATGACAGTTTGACAGAAAAAGAATTTGTACTTTGTTGTATGATGAAAAGAAATATTTAAATGAGAAGAAAAAACTTTGTCACGCGAACGTTAACAATGGAACAATGTACCACAAATATTTCTTGAAATAAAAAAAATATCACAACCGCAAAATATATTCTAGTAATAAGCAATGGCGTGTGTATATATATATTTTTCCACGATAAAGTGAAAAAATAAAAAAATAAGAAAATAGAAATATAGGACTTTCGACTGTAGAGGAGGAATAAGTGCGGCAACGCGTGTGAAGGAGAAGGGTTTGGTCCAGCTCGAGACGTGCGCGCGAGTGGCATTGAACGACCTTCGTAAATCGGATCTCTCCCTGCCATATATATATATATATATATATCTGTCTGCGAGTTTACGCCTACCGAGTTTATCGTTTCGGTAAGTTGATCCTGGTGTCAGCCAATATACTTGCTTCCATAAAACTTCCCCCTTTCAAATCGTCGACATTACCAATACACGACGATTCAAACGCGAATTAATCTTTTTTTTTATCCTTCGTTATCGCAGCGCCTTTTTCTTTATGTAATTTTGCAATTTTTATTTTTATTTGTTGATTATTCATTATGCACCGTATATGCAAACTTGACAATCAATCCACATAATTAACTGTACAATAAATGCACTGGGAAAAGAATGATACATTTTCAATATTTTATTTATCGTTTATTTTCGATTATTTCCATTCGTTTTATTTGTATTCAGGCCAATTATTTGCCTTTTATTTTGTTCTTTTCGTTTATCGACTGATGGCGGCTACATCGTGGCCGCAATATCTCTGACATGTCGAGTGAACGCTCAAGGGACACGTGTACCATGGACAGGTCATTAATTAACGGTCCCATTGGATTAAATTGCTTGGTGTTGTAGATCCCGCATGGTGTTCGTTTATGTTTGTGAGTGTTTCAGTCGGACCCGCACTAATATTTAGAGCCCACTGCATATTCACAACATATACTGGAGGGAGATGACCCATGCGGAACCCTTCAATCCCCTCTCTATCACAACCACCAGAATCGCCACAGTTACACACCAGTCTCTTGAGTTATGAGGAATGTAACGGACACCCGAATATTTTTCTGGCGCCAGGAGTCAGTTCAATTTATGAGGCAAACGAAACATTCTGTTTATCACACCATTCTCTCTCTCTCTCTGTCTCTCTCCCTCTCTCTCTCTCTAGAGAGAAAAAAAACAAGCGTTGAAATTGATTCAAATATATGAAATTAGATAGGTGAAGATCGAAATTTAGAAATAAAATGAAGTAAAGTGAAAAGCAAAACAATGGAATTGTATGAATTGCGTAGGGGAAACTATTTAATATAGATTTATTGATGTGGCCTAACTATTCATTGTATAGTGAATTTCTTACAGATGATCATGCAATGTTATTTTTAGAAATGAAAAATATACACTTTTTTTCTTTGCATTATTAGCAATATAATTATTTATTTCAACGATTATTACTTTTTTTTTAGATGCATTTACATTACCAGGCAATGCTTTCCCAAGAATTTTATCTATTGTATATAAAGAAATTGACTGACAGGATTATAAAAGTCCGCGGAACTTTTTTTTTTTTTATAGGGATGCACGAAATATATAAGGTTTTAAATTGCTCACAGTGGCTTACTGTGTGTGGATTATATAGGGCTATATAATCTTGGCATCCATCCAAGTATATTCGCCATTACAAGTGTCTAATATAATTGCTTTGCCTCTTAATATAAATGTCAAGTGAAACGTGCACAAATGAATATGTGAAACATCACAAAACAATTTCATTCAATGGACTATCGCTTCTCGCCTACCTTTAAATGTTTTTTCTGTAATCGTATCCAAACATTTTTTATTAAAAAAGAGAAGTATCTAATGGATTTAGTATAGTATCAAGTAGCGTAAGTGCACAATAAACTTACGGAATTGCCATCCAGTCACAATTAGCCTATCAGCAAAGTTGTGAATCCACAAAGGGGGTCTCCAATTCCACACTGTGAATATACATATATAAGGCTGAGTGCCACATCTATATGGACAATAATTAACATTAAAGTCAACGATAGTGTATATAGTAGAATTCCTACTGTGACTTTTACTGCAATATATATTATTTAAATGGGGTTATATATTGTCAATATTCATCCCCAAAAATCCATGAGTATACAATTAATTTCAATTTTTTCTTCTGCTTTAGCCAAACAAATTAATGCTATTTTTTTTTTATGTTTACTTGAGGTATTAGTGAATGTGAGTGCGAATGTTGGCGGTTTAATTGCCACACTTGAGAACCGAGAGAAATGATAATTTGTCGGTAGTTGATTCAAACAACCATAAAATGATTGTTGACCTTCATCGACAATACGCTGTTTCATATGTCGACGACCTTACACTTCAATTCAATTACCGGTATAAATTTTAATTTCAAAAACAAAATTAATTTCCATGGATATAATATCACGTGCATTTAGTCATATATTTCCTGGAAAATTGCACAATTCATAATAAAATTTATAAATGAATATTATTTAAAATATCCTTCAATGTTTATTTAATCTAAACGACTAAATTGAAAGTTCCGACGTATTTATTGATTAAGAGTTTACCCGATTAATTACAGTATGGCGAATCGTAAAGATGTATAAAATGTTTAACAACGTCTATAAACTATTTAATTTTACTGCAAGGACAAATTACTAACAAATCATTAAAAGAAATCAACATTTTTATTGGTTGTCCCGAGCTTTCATGAGGAATACAACAATTATTTAGTTGCACAATGAAAATATTCAGTTATTATATCGTTGTTATACCGCGATATAACTTTTATTTCAACGATAAACATTATATGCACATATTCACGTGTTTATCATCATTAGATCGTGATGGAAGAGCCACAATCGTGGTATCTGCTTACAATGTAGCAGGATCTTGACCCGTTGCCATGGGCACTAAATCACTGTTGCATATATATATATATATATTATTTGCATTTACTATCCGCTCTTCACAACGTCTTCTTCATTCTCTCTCGTTTTGACGCAGCATTTTATAGTGCGCGATCGCATGCACTCTATAACCATTCTACACCTATATAATGACCACCTGCTATACCTAACAATCTCTATGCAAGTGACGCCACGTTGATTAAACCATAGCAACCTTTTCCTTCACGTATTATCACGCAAACATAGAAAAAATGTTTATCTTATGATATATTGTATAATGTGTGTTTTATATTCATGGAAAAAAATATTATAAAATTGATTTAGAAGGTGATTTCGTCATAAAGTATTGAATGAAAATAGTTCATTAACATTATGCTGTACACAAAAGTGTGGGACGAGAGGAAATCAAAAAAAAAAAAGATAATAATAAAAGTGTAATTCATCTCTTATATGTATATATCTATTTATAAATATATATGCAAACAGGAAAAGTGTGCGTATTTATTATATTGTATATAGCATATAATAGTATATATGTAGGAGAGTACCTTGATCGGTCTCGCGGCACACAACAGAGGTACACCTTTCACATTGCTGCGAGAGTAAATGCCAGACACTCTACTGGTGCACTGTGTTATTCTCAACCATTGCTAGCAGATAGATGAGACCTAT
>CAJUYH010000293.1:104794-147610 GCA_910591685.1 Galerucella tenella | reverse complement strand
GGGGTGCGCGGGCGTTATCGAAAATCGTCGGTATATATTGCAAAATTACTCGAGATAGTATCAGTGTTCTTGGTATTGTTTGATGCATCGCAGCTGCAAACGATTAAAGGGCGCCAGAATTATTTGCGAAATGTTTCACAGGCAATTGTTCAATGGCTCTTCCAATTTTCCGTCATTTATACATTTTATTGAATGGACAAAAGTTTATTTGATGTTTTTGTTGAATGTCGATTAGAATGATTGATAGTGTAAAAAATTAGAAAGATTTTCGAAACACCGTTTGTGACCTTGAATGTACGATTCATTTCGATTGTTTATATATAGGTCTATTTAGTCAAATGACCTTCTGGTAGGTCGCAGTACCGATACATATAAATATTTATGCTGCATATATTATTATTATTATTATTTGTATTAGCGCACGTGATGATCACGTGGTAATAGGATAGACATCTGTGTGTCATGAGCATATATTTATCTAGATATCTGTAATACACTTCCTCTCTACATTTCATGTAGTGTAACAATGAAAAAATCAAAGAAAATGGCGATGAATTTGTTTATGGTAAATTATTAATGATAACAAAGTTGAGTTGACGGTGCGCCAGTCATCTATCACGTTTCACATTGCTGGCTTTCCTCAATGTCAGATATATATAGATAGACTTTGTTGCAATTTACATAGAGAAAAATGAGAAAAAAAAAATTTTTTCCATCAAAATGATAACCAAATATGTCAAAGTCTCAATGCCACAGTGGCAATGTACATATAAATTAAAATGGTATTTCAGCGCAATAGTCAATTGGATTTTTTCTTTTATTTTTACAAGCTGGAACATGACGAAACATTGCTCAATTAATAAATGAATCGTGTCACAATGATGATTTGGATATTTCCAACACAAAATTGACCCAATTTTATGAATTGTGATAAATTGAACGAGTGTCAAAAAGCGCTGTTGATATAGACCTCATAGAGTGTCGAAGTTGTGTATAGAGTGTGACTATACGAGAGGAATAATCTCCTTTACGTCGCACACGTAAGTAATTGCACAAGGCCGAGCAGGCGCGCGCCTTTGTATACTCCAACGTAACCGCTAGTGAGTCCCGTTTAGAATAAATAAAGCACCAAGTGTGCCGATGTATATCGGACTACTGGCTATCGGCGCACGGCTATACCCACGCAACGATGGAGTTCGATTATTGGGTGATGAATTAAATTGGAAGGCTGTATGTACACATTACAGCTAACCGCGAACCATCGAAATCCGACACTGCTTAGTTCCGGAATAACCATATAATATTTCTTATACAAGTACACGTAAATTTATTTATTCTCGTGTTATTTAACTTTGCACATTGCAAGACAAATAGACATTGAGAATAATATTTATTTGCATTGTAAAAATTGTTGATGATCATTTGTAGTAAATCAGAAGTTAATCACGAGTAATAAAACTTTCAAACAAGTTTTCTTTTATGTATATTGGGTATATACCTATGTTGAACATTGTGGCCAACATAAAATATCCTTTAATTTAGTAATAATAAAAATAGCCGTTACGATAGTGAGTCACGCTATATATAATCACACACCATGTTTTCTTTAATTCTACAATGTTGTCATATAAACATGTATAGATTTAAAAACAAAAATGAACACGATATACTTTCGGTGAAAATAAAGGTCAGCTACACTGATGTTTCGTATTTAGTGGCACTTTTTATTTGTCCATTGAAATATATATGTAGCTATATATATATACATCCAATTATATATAGATATATAGTAAATAATGCAACATTAAAAGTGGCATAATTCTGTGAAACAAAAAGAAAACCGTATTAATAATTGAAATAAATACCGTTAATTATGATTAATTGCCATAGGTCTAATACGTGTCATGATATAATGGTGTAATTAAATACGCTAAAATCTCTCAATTAGTCGCTGTTCCAGTGTGTATTACCGTGTGCATTCAAAATGTCCTTGGTGCATACAGAGAGCTTATAATGACACTTACACCGCACAGTGGATATTGAATTGGCACGTTTTAGCCACTGGTCTTGGTAATGACGACAGCATTCAATAACCATGTAATATATACATATACTTTTATGCACGTCACCTCGTTATTGCAAAAATTATTGTCAACTAATAAGGAATATTTTATTATTTTTATTATTTTCCATGTGTCATCAATTTCTTTTTCCACATGAAATTCGTATTATATATGGAAATTTGTTGCGGCACAAAATAAGCAGCGGGTGGGCTATTTACTGCGGGGGGAGAAAACCAAGTAAATGCGAGCGTTCGTTGAACTTTATATTTTACCATGTCCACCAATTTTATATATTTGCTGTATATGTATTCCCTTATGTATATATACAAACGCGCACAACCACTTTTCACATTTTCTTATAATCATTTTTATATAAAATGCAATACATGCATACGAGTTTGTACGCTCTCAACTTTAAGAGTGCTATATGCCATCAAAAATTTTATTTTCATTATATTCCTTTTGATTATTCATTCATTTTACTAGATATATATATATATATATACACATTTGGAAGTGAAGGTTCATTACTGCTATCTACCAATGATTTTCATAAGGAAAAATTTGAACGCCTTATCTATACACACTTTACAAGAATATTCTTCATTTTTATTGAATATGAATTTTAATAATGAATTCAAATGGAAAGGGAAGTATACATAATAAAAACAAAGTGATTATTCGTTTACGATCATCAAGTTACGTCGCGAACACGAATTGGAGGGCATAAAATCAGGCGCCACAGAAAAAAAAAATAAATAAATAAACGCGACGTAATACAAGGTGATGAAATTCTTTTTCGTGTTCCAGATATGCATACATACACATCCATATTTAATATATATAAATATACAAAAACCGTGTGCCAACGCGCTCATTCCCTTCCTCCTCCCTCTCAACATTTTTTTTATTAAAGTCGCACATCATATATTTAGTCTTCTAAAATTTTTTATTATTATCACAACTACTGTGACCACTAATTTTATTTTAATCTCATTTTTTATGTCGTCACATTAAAACGAGGAGGAACATTGGAATGCGCGCGTAGCCAGAGGGCACCGATGAAAGTGAAACCTTCTGCAAAGTTCCCGAATACATGTATATATATATTTTTTTTTTACATGTAACCATTGTGTATGTATACATTCGTGTATATGTCCAGCGCATTGGAATTCTCAAAGACCCATAACACCCACACATTTGTGTATATATAGAATACGGGGATGATTGATAATCGATGCGGAAGGCCGCAAGCCGATATATTGCCACGACCCAAATATCTTTGCCCCTATCTCACAACACAAATTCTCGCGCTATTTTTAGTTCATTCCATTTGTTTTTATTTATTTATTCTTATTATTCTTTATGCTGCAATATCCATTACATAATCGTCAAAAAAAAAAAAAAAAAGAAAGCAATTTATATATACTTTTGTGATCATGTTGAGTGGCAAAATGGTGTTTAAAATATTTATATTGTATATAAATATTTTTGATTTGGACAATGGGACAGGGGGGGGTCGACAAGAGATCACGCCCCCGTGTCCGTACACATTTTATACACGCGCTGCATAAACGTGAAAGTATATATGTGCATGTGGGCTATGTTGCAGTGCCTGCCACGTTGGCAGTTTGCGATCACATGAATGTTATTAATATCACGGTGGAGTATTCGCACACGCGCTCAAGTCACTGCACACAAAATTTATCGGCGTCATCGGGGCAAGGATAATACAATATATACTGCAGAGTGATCGCGCGCGCAAATATACACCACCTTCAAGACTAATGTTTTTTCGACTTTTGTAAGCCGGCCACAGGCCACGACCCATTGCCAATAAAAACAAGATATATGTAATATATTACGAAATATTGTTGCTGGTGATT
This sequence comes from Galerucella tenella, assembly GCA_910591685.1. NCBI lineage: Eukaryota > Metazoa > Arthropoda > Insecta > Coleoptera > Chrysomelidae > Galerucella > Galerucella tenella. The sequence goes on along the minus strand of CAJUYH010000293.1, from coordinate 143,661 downwards.
TCAACTGTGTCATTTAAAATCTATTCGTCCTGATGCAGCCACGGTCAAAAATGAATTAATATTTAATGCAATAATCAATTAATTTTTTAATTATCTTTATATGATATTAAAGGCGTTTCGAATTGAGTAAGGTCGGTATATAATGTTGAGGAAGAACAAGAAGAAGGCGTGAAGGGTAAGAAAAAGTATCATGGATAAATAAAAGAAATTAAAGTATTCCGATACAGCTGTAAGTAAATGAAAAAATAAAAATAAAAAATAAATAATAAATAAATAAATGAAACAATTCTTACCGCGGTAATTAAGAGACTTCTCAGTAATCGCAAGCAATATCCTCCCGAAGGCTGAAGGAATATAACTTGAACGTGTTGGCAGCGCTCCAGGTGGAAGGCATAAGAAGATAATTAGTGTGATTTGGCGTGAGTGAAAGAGTTGTTGTTGTAGGATTTGTAGTAGGGGAAAATGAACGTGGTAGAGTGCCGTGGGACTTGTATTGGAAAAGTATGAGTTTCATCTATATATATATATATATATATATATGCAACTCATTGTACAAATATTATATAGCAGTAGTATCGTTTAAGAAACACTATATATATATATATACGGAGACTATACTGCATGAGTTGCCAATCAATTGTGACCTTGATCAGCTCTTTCACGATATTGGCTGTGTTCCCTTTTCAACAGGAAACCATTCTACAATTACTCCACTAAGTCGCCTTTATATCATGACACACAGGAGGTGCATGAATACATGTATATATATATATATATATTCACACACATGCACATTGCGAGATAATATCTGCCTACGTTTGGATTTCGCAGCAGCCATTATCGTTGCCGCACTTTCAAGCCAATATATAATTGTCAGTGATTTGTATTTGAAAAACAATTGTTTATTATGTCGAAGAGTCTAATGGTATTTCGATGTTATTCAATGTATTATCAAAGAACACCCGACGATAAATAAGGCTTTGGGAAATGGCAAATCAATTTGTATGAATTAATTACTTGGATGCTTTTTCTTCGATCCGTTGATGCAGCTGTGTGGGAAGGGGACAAAGAATATTCATCATACATTCGTCGATTCATATAGATTCTCTTTTATTTTCATTTATATTTTTAGTTCCTTTTCGTTACTAGAGCGAGCTTGGAAAAAGACAAGTGTGAAGCGTGAGATGGTGAATGAAGGTCGTCAAATGGTTGGATATATGCGGGTTGTGTTCGAGGAGATCGGATGTCCCTGAGGGTTGGTGAATTCGACGAGTTTGTCATCCAACTAAATGCCGTACACGGTTGTACGATTATCGTTACATGTATACGTACATGTATTATTCAAATATATTTAAAGATGAACGAACGAAGAGAAAAGACTCATTACTTTCAATCGAACGTCGTTTATCTCTATCAAAATAAATAAATAGAAAATGTGAAACGGTGACAAGAATTACTGCAACTGTGGAAGAAAAAATTTTTTTCTAGAACAATTAACATTCATCAAATTGTCAACGTTCATATTTTTACTGCTTACAATTACTTATTATATTTTCTTAATATTTACATGAATTTATATACATATTTATTTATCATAAATTGTGAAGGAATAAAAAAATCTCTGAATTAATTAACGATTTATGTTTATGGTTCAATAAATACCGTAACTACAGTATCTGTCAGGAAACCGTTAAAGGCGTAACAGCTTTATCCTTCTTTCTACACAATTGTAATAAAACAATCACATTTTTTCTTGTACTCTATGTTGATACTATACAATATCGTTTTATTAGAATCAATTTCAATTTTTTCATTGTTTTAGATATACTCAATGTGTATTGGTGTTTTGCAAGTTGATATATATTTGTTTGGCACACTCTCTATATAGGTGTGTGTCAATAATTCATCAATTCAATAGTCAGTGACAGATATAATTAAATTCAAGAATGACCCGCTGTGTTCCGATGGATCCCTTGGTACAGGAAAACCGTTAACCTTTATCTATCAGTGTTCACCTTACATATTTTGCTCGTTCAACTCTCTCATGATTTACAAGTTATGCCTGGTGTATGCCCACAAGAGAGAAGAAACACTCTTGACTTATATATCTATATATTTCTCTACAGCATGAACAAGCGCACGCAAACAGCATACATGAAATTATTTTTTCGAATTCATAACAAGCAACATGTTGTGTCGTGTTGAATTTTTTTTTTCATTTCTTCTGGAATAAAAAAAATAGATTCAAGGCCGTTTGCCTTAAACACCATGCATTACTCTTAGTGCATTTACAAAGAAATACAAATACGTCACTTCCCCACCATAAATCAAATACATAAAATTATTTGTATTATTGTCGAATGATTTGTAGTTAATCATTTAAACTCTTGTGCTATGTTTGTGAATTATATCGATTGGTATTTATTAAAATATTGCGATATAATGACAATATCTCTAATATAGGCCGTATACAAAACCGTACAATATTATAAATATCATATTTAGAAAATAATTATTATGTCAAGACTAAACAAAAATATTTCTCACTTTCAGGTATTGCTCGATACATCATTTGTATTGGAGGAAGCAGACGCAGCGCCAGCAAAACGAAATGACATTTTGGCGGGCACGGAATTTTTATCAGTTTTTATAAACGGAGCAATTGCACCAACACCACGACGACGTGGTTATAGACGCGGAGGCGGTAACAGCAATGGTAATATTAGCGGTATTATTGGTGGTAGCAATGTCTTACATGACAATGCAGCATCAGAATCACGAGTGAGCGAGGCGTCTATCTATCGGATATCACGGGCGCCATCAGGAGTAACGACAACACGCCCGAGTCATCGTGAAGTTGGCATGCAACTCTATCCTATTAGTCACAAGTCAGTGGAGCATCGTCCAAGTTTTACACCCGCTTTCGTTGAAGACGTAGACAATACAGAATCCATTGGGATTCGTTTAAAACAACCGACATCAATGCCATCAAACATCAATCGTGGATCTATAATTAATCTTAATGGAAGTAAACCTTTAACGATACATAGAACAATGAATAGGAAAGTAATAGGTGTAAGTGTTACATCGACTGTAGAAGCGACTCCGTATAGAGTTAGAGTCGAGCATTACGATAATGATAAACTGAGCATGGTGACAAGACCACCCGTGGAGACTTCAACGTCCACTGTCACGATCAAACCATTGTCCTCATTCACCTTAACGACCTCCAAGTCGACCGCAGTGACAACCACAACATCAATGGCATCCACAATGGGCAGAACAGCAGCATCAATTACAGTTCCGGCAAGATTAGTAACTGAAGAATTGAGTAATATTGTCTCAGAGTCAAATAGAAGTGAATTTTCTGTTGATGAGGGTTCACCAAGAACCAGTTGGAGTGCAAGATCATCAGTGACGCCTGAATCAATTATCAGACAATCAACTTCATTTATATCATCTCCGGCGTTCTTTGATTCTAATGCTAAAGTGGAGCACAGCGATTCAATGGAATTGGGAACGAATCCAGAACCAGTAGAACAAAGTTACGAATTGTCTGAAGAAAATGCGGAAACATCAGAGAATCGAAAAAGTCTACATGACTTGCATGGGAATATTCCACTAGGGCGCAAAGTTGGGAGACATTACGACACATCATTGTTCAATCAACCGCCGAGGGTGTATCCTCAGCCATCGAAAATTTATGGAAAACCATCGCGAACTTATGTTGAACATGATAAAATATACGGAGAAACCGTTAAAGTTTACAGTGAACCTGAACGAGCTTACGGCGAACCGGCGAAAGTTTATTCAGAGCCATCGAAAATCTATAGTGAACCATCGAAAGTATACAGTGAACCTTCAAAGATTTATAGTGAACCCGCAAGAATTTACGGCGAACCTGAAAAAGTCTACGGTGAGCCGTCAAAGATATATTCCGAACCCGCGCGAATATACGGTGAACCGGCAAAAGTTTATGGTGAACCGTCCAAAGTGTATGGAGAACCAAGTAAAATTTATGGATTAAATGGTCAACCAGTCAATCACGAACCCGAGGAACAAAATTACGAGGTGGATGAAGTGGTGAGCGTGGGCAGCAATGGCAATGTTCATGGTCCGCAAATCATTACCGAAGCACCAAACGCATCGACAGTTGACGACGGCCACAAAGTTGGATATGTCGTTGAAGGAAGAAACTTTCGGAAATATCGGGTAGAGGAGCGAACACCAGATGGATTTATCGTAGGTGAATATGGCGTTGTAAGCCATGATGACGGCTCATTACGTGGTGTTAGATACACAGCTGATGGTACTATTAATCCACGACTCATTTACGACGCTTTAATGAAATTTTTGGCCCTTTGATGAATGTATATAAAAATTTAATGTGCCAATCTCGGCGAAATCACCCTGTTTAAAAAATATCCAATTGTTTTGAGATGAAAAATAAGAGACATCGATTAATTATTGTAATCGAATTGTCCAATCAGGGTAATGACTGATTATTATTTTCTTCGCTCTTGCCAACTCAACTGCCTCAATTTTTAATTCTAAATATAGATCATAAAGACTATTATTTCTTGTCCCGCCTCATTCCTTTCCTTCATCTCTATTCCCAAGTTATTGATTGTCTAACACTCGGTCCACTATACTTCGTGGGTATTTAAGTATATATATATATATATATATATATAAATATACTTTGAAGAGATATATATTTATATATATATATATATATTTATTTATGCAATCAATAATCGATATTATAAGCCGATTGAAGTCAGAGATGAATTTCATATGGTATGAGTAGAAAACGCTTCTGTGACGAAAAGAGCATGTCGACTTGTCGCGGCAGCGTTTTTGCTTTCTTTTTCATTATCTTCACATATATACACAACCGCGCATATATATATATATATGTTTGTGATGTGTCATTGAGTGTTTATTCTTTTTATAGATCTAGAATCGATATATTGATTCGAGCATGTGTAAAAGGCATGTGCGGCGCCATCTCTGACGTCAAAGAAAGATCTTAATTACGGAGATTAATTTATATTAGATTCCTCGCTGTTATTTTATCGGGGAAGGCGCGTCCTACATTGCTTCATACCATATGTTTTATTTGTTAATGTATCTTATTATCATTATTTTTGTTATTTTATGTACTGCGTATTATTAATTTAAAACATTATCCTGTCAATACCTCAAGCATTGAAATATAGTTCGTCTTTATATCACGATTATAGCAATTCATTTGTGTTGGCCGTGCCCATTTTTTTATTGTTGTTTATTTTACTTTTCCTTGTTTGCATTTATATAAATGATTTTTTTCTTTTTCGTTCGTCATGACGGTGCTTGTATGCGAAATGAGAGGGAAAAAAATCATAAGTGCAATTATTAAATTATCCTCATTATCGGGAAAATTATGTAGTTTAGTATTAAGCGAAAAATGAAAAGAAAAATGTGATTGTAGATTGAAAAAAAAAAGTAATAAACATTATACGTGTTGCGGATTTGCGTGTGCATTGAATAAAAATAGATATGCATGCATATGAGTGTGTGTGTGTGTGTGTGTGTGTGTGTGTGTGTGTGTGTGTGTGTGGGTTCCATTGGTGACTGATGGTGGAAACTTTGTACAATATAATCCGGATGAAAAAAAAAAAAAATCAGTCGAGGATTATATGCTCAAATAATTATTGTTAACGATTGAGTAAATATGATTTATATTAAGTCTTTTATTATATAATATACGTTGAATTCAATAATTCGAGAATTAATTCTACACCGGACTTACGTTATTATTATTATTATTATTATTATTATTATTATTATTATTATTATTATTATTATTATTATTATTATTATTATTATTATTATCTGTACTGCCAACGATTATTGTATTGACCTTTCAATGCTCGTATTTGTAATAAAAAGAAATACAGAATCAACAGTAATGTAGATGATTTATATACAATATTGCAACAGCCAGCGTCCATTGAGATGACAAATGTGACATGAATGAGCCTGATCATTGTCCTGAAGAAAATGGGAGGGTAATTTACTGGTAGTGATCGATAAATTTATCAACAGGATAAGCGAACAAAAAAAAATAATAATAAATAGGAGAGAGGTATTTTGCAGTAAATTTATATAAACATATCAGTCATTAATTCACGTTTCTTCGCGAAAATCCTGATCAGACACACTCTTTGCCCGCGGCATAGGCGTCACATATATTTTGTTTGGGGTAAATTACTTGTCGGCACATTGATTTAAGGTCATTGTGTATTTCGTTCTTACGTATACTGTTTCATTTTTCTTTTATCAATCGCTTAAGTTGAATCAACTAAAATAAAGAGGAATAATAATTTACATCGATTAATTTATTTCAATGAGGAATAGTGGCCGTTTACATTTTCCACTTTTACTTCATTCATCCAAATAAAAAGTAAAAAACATTTCTTTTTGTTATCCTTTCTAGACATTCAGATCAAAGTGAAATTGAAAACATTTTTTGTTTATCGCAGGCATTGACATTTTTGTTTCTTATACATCACCGCTATATCTAGAAACCATGGCACGAGTTTACTAACAAGTGGATTTATATAATATATAGTGCAGACGTATATGAGCAAAAAGGAGAATATTCTAGTGTCGCAAAGAGCTTAAAGTATCGAAGGGAAGATAAAAAGTTGGTAGACATGAGTGGGGGATAGTGCCATTGTACTGTTACTGGAGGATGAACGAGTGTCGCACTTTCGAAACTGCGATAAACAAACTCGTTAGTTGCATGTATCAAAACTCGTAAATAATCCCTTATGCAACGACACTTAATTTTTTGTCTTTGAATTTTTAGTAATATTCCAGCACTAGTGAGAAATTTTTTTTATCAAAGATTATTAATACATATTTAAAAATATGATCATGTGAATTTAAATTATGCTCCGAAATATAAATATTGAGATGAATGGTGACTTGTGATACAATGCGAACAAGTATTTTTTTTTATCTTTGGATTGGTATAATTCGTGACAGGCGAATGACTTTTCTAAAATATATTATACACCACGACACTTTAGTATATTTGGATGTGAAACATAACAATATAAATTTATTGCAAACGCCAACATTAAATGGGAGCCAGAACTGTCACGAATTTTGATAGACGATATATAAATGTGATAAGCAATATTTTAATAATGCCAAACAGAAATAAAAATAAAAACAAATATATGTATATATATTTTTTATATATGGGTGGCGCCATGCCATGGCACATGAGGAATGACATTCCTGTGCTCTGAGCAATTAAGGAAGAAAAAAAAAAAAAAAACCACGAAGAAGAAAAAAAGTCGGAGAACGCGAGCCGCATCCGTTAGGTATGCACATGTATTTTTGGTTTGGGCGGGAGCACTGAACGTCCTTGAGTATAGGCATGGTGCCATTCCGTTTGTTGTGTCTTTCATGGAGCGTAATATTACCACTGCTATACACCCACGTATCTCAGGATAATGCCGCACCGATAATCTTGCGTTCTTCAGCTCATAATTATAATCATTGTTATAACGCACTGCGCTATATAATCCGCCGTGAGTATTTATTAACAGATAAATAATAAAAAAAAATAAATAATTGTTTCATTTGATATTTTTCCCGCATTATCCTCGTGTAATACACATTTGAAATCGTACAAATTATCTCATGCACGAATTCACTGTTATTGACTGAGTGAAAGTAGTAAACAGATGATGATTTTTATTTTCCATCACCGACAAATGAATAACTGCACTACTGCAGCAACTGCATCATGAATCAACAGCCACCAAGTTAGGAGACTGCAGAACTGACAGATGGTAAAGCATACCAATGAAGTTTATGGGTATTTGTTGATAATGGTGATGATGATGATGATGATAAAGATGATGATGATGACACTGGCAATGGGGACAACGATGATGATAGCGGTGGTTTTGTATTGTGTATTTATTTGTTCTTTATCGTTGCGTGTCATGAGCATTCGGCTCGCGGCACCGAATTTTCTCGACGTGAATGTAAACATTGCCACGCGACTTGCCACTCGAATATTGCCCATGCGCCTTCAATTTCCCATATATACATACATTCTATCTCACTTGTTCCCTATAACACTCTCATTGTGCAAATAATTGAAATACTAATCCCCGCACTCCGCGGAATGACAGTGGCGATAATCGAATCAGACAATAGGGCGTTTAGAAGTGGCCGTGGCGGATGGGGCGCGCGACCCCGGAATGAACGGATACTCGACAACACACAATGAATGAGTAGAGTGACAGAGAGAAGATTGTACGTGAGTGCGTATGAGTGAGTTAGTGCGTAAAGCAACAAACGAGTGCGCTACACGCACACACCACCCCCGAAGGGCCACACGTGACTTTGCATTCGTGCATGGGACTCTATACCCGACTAACACCCTCAGGGTATAACGCAAATCTCGGCATCCTTTGTAACTTCAATGTCAGTACATGCAATATTATCCATGTATAAAATTTTTCCAAAACCCTCACTTCAACTACCTATAATTGACTGTTAAAAAAAACTTCATTTATAGTAATGTAATGTTGGCTTATGAATTGATGAAATAGTTTGTGCAATAAAAATAAGCTATGCTGAGAGACCGCGAGAAGGCAGGTACCAAAGGCCGCAATTCCAACAGATGACATATGAAATCGCTGTGTATCTATATACCGTACATTAAATATTATCGATTGCCGTTGTGTCTTTCAATGGGATAGGCAGAGTTTACAGGCGTATAAAGAGTATAAGGAATTATTGGTGCGTGAAGGTATGAAATTAGTAGAATAAGGATGGTCCACCTGTGTACCCCCTGCACCGTTCAAAATATCCGCCACTCTACCATCGGCTCTTCTCAAGTGTCCATACCATATATATATATACTTCTCTCTCTCTCTCTCTTCCTCGTCCTCTTAGCCACCCTCTCATATAGCAGTGGTTTTTTATTTTGAACCCGCGAGAGAACGCCTCCAGGACAAAAAGCTCGAACAGAAGCATTCAGCCATCGTAGATCTTCGATAACGCATTCAATGCCTCTCGCCTTCATTCATGACAATTCATCTACTCCATTCATTCTCTTTCTTGTATATAAGTAGTATATCTATATTATATAGTTATACGTAGATATACGTCTTCACGTTTTATTTCGTTGGACTTCTATATTCGACCATACAAAACGAACTGGAAATGTCATCGTGCGCCTCACTCCATCGTATATATATATATATGTATTTAAATGATTTTTGTTGAATAAGATTTGAATGGAGCAAAAAAATGCTGGAGAGTTTCTACGTTGCTGGCACATTTCCCATCATTTAATCTTGCAATTGTCCCGACGCGCACATGTATTTTACAATACCTTTGGTGGTCTAGAAAATATAATGTATACAAATGACAGATATATTTTGTCACACTCTTTTCCGGACTAAGTGATACATCTAAGTGGTTTCTCACCCCAACACATACACACACACATTTCTATATGTTTTGATAAATATAAATATGAATATGTAACAACTATGAGCGATTTGTCCACGCCAGAAAAACCATTATAAATTTTTTCGCGACAAAAAAATATTTATCATACGACAGAATAAAAAAAAATAAATAGTATAAATAAAGTTGAAACTCCATCAATCATTTGAAAATTTAAAATAATTCACATCATTCAACGACTTTGGCATTGTGACATGTTTTTTCTCATATTTATATTGAAGGATAGAAAAGTAGAGAGAAGCAGCAAAAAACATGTGCGATGCGGGCTTTTACATGAACATATACAAACGTACATGTATATATTCAAGAAGGTGTTTTGTTTCTCAAGAGCAAAAACGAGGGACCTCCCTCGAGTCGTACACACTTCAAACATGAGCGTGACGAGAAAACAAAAAAAAAAAAAACGAAAGAAACCGGCGTGGCCGCAACTCTACATACGACATGTAACATACATATATATGTATAACACTTGTGAGCACCCCGTGACAGAGATCCAATTGCCTTCCACCACCAGCACTATTTCACCCCTTTCTCATACATATACGCACACACATATGCATAAATATTTACACGGTGATATTTCTTGTTATGATAATTTTTACTCAATTTTTTTATCGTGAATTATTATTTGATAATTAAATGATTATTTCATGTATATAATAAGGTGATGATAACTAGCCTCATTATTTTTTCAAGCATTGATATTATTCGTTGCATAGCTATATATGTCGATATAAATGCATACAAGTTTATTTTATACGTTCATGTGATACATCACCAGTTCATTTTCCCCTCACTTGACTAATGACGGCCATCTGACTATGGTGTAGCATCGCTTAGTCGTGTTCCCATGGGATATATTCATATAGACACGTGTATACGCTGCAATATAGTCAAACATGTATAGTGTATCATTGAGGTGAATGTTCGTTTTTATGCCAAAACAGACAAAAGCGTGGAACAGAAAAATACTCTTATGTATGTATATATATATAAAGTGGTGGATATATGCGGGGGTGTTCCAAAGGGGCGTGGCAAATTCATAGCGACCCTTGGGACGGGAGTTTGGTGCTTGCTGTTCACCCTTTCTGATCACAATGTCACTTGCGTGTGGTAAAAGTTGCATTACATACGTCAAATTACTTGCCTTGGAGAGTCATTATCACCCTGATGACAACAAACGTAGGCATTAATTATGTGAATTATTTTTTATTTCTTCCGGATACTAAATTGAATCAATAACCTGTTATTACAATTGAACGTTGCATTTTTTATGTTAATAACTGAAAAATGAATTTGCAATTGAATTTTTATCCTTGTTCCAATATATATATATATATATATATTGTAGAATGTATTACACTATCAATAACATGACATTCTATTCGATTATATTTTTCTCAGCGTATATATTCTACTTGTATATGTCGTTTGATGTGTGATAAAGAACCATATCCATTTAGAGGTGAAAATAAATTGTATCTCGCTATAATGGAATTGTCAGCGGGGGTCATTTTCCATGACGACACCATACGAGATCACCTTCATGATCATCTATAGACATATATATCTATCCAAATGATACGTGTCGAGAAAATGATTGGGTGTATATGAGCACGTTGGCCATTCATACACATTACACTCGATGTGAGAACTTCACCATTGACAAAACAGTCGGATGTCATTCATATATATATATATATATAATACAGTATTATACCGACAGGTATAACATAATATTGCATTATTCCATTTTTATAATTGGAAAAAAATAAGTTGAATAATTTTTTACATATACAAACATGATTTTGTTGTGGAATAATTCTTGCATTTATTATTTTCGTCGATTTTTAATCCTTGCGGCGCCATAATTTTTCAGCTGTAATGTTTATAGCACCAAACTTTGTGGACCTTAGCGAAGGTGAGTCTTATGTACACAGCAGCGTTCGCAAAGGTCTGTGTGGAATAACCCGGAAAATGGCCTGTAAAATGTCACGAGACAACTTTAATCTCACTTCGGTCATGTGAAAAAAAAAAAAAAAATTTTTTTTCCTATTCATTCTGTACGTAAATACACTTGCCAGCCATATAATTTTGTCTCTTGACAAATAAATATTCCAAACCTAGCTACACGCAATCCATTTTCCTTCATTTAAAGTAATCCGTAAATGTCGGAGTCATATACAATAAAGCCTGACGCTTTTCCTTATTTTCAAATTATGTTTGCATACCTTCTTAAGTATAAATATTTGTATTTAATTGGTGAGAATATAAAAAAATGGGTTTTCCAGCACAATCTACTGCTCAATACGTATAATAAAGTCTTAACAATATTCCGTCTTATAAATCATATACTTTGTCGATAGTGCGATGATTTGTCAAAAATTTTTATGTACATCGATAATATTGAGGTGAGAAATGTAAAGGCTAATAATAAAATAATAATAATAGCTAGAATATGTGTATATAGAAGTCAAGAGACAAATCAATTTTTATGATTTACACGAGACTACTTTTTCCATCGACGTATATCATTGTGGGCAACAGACAAAGATACATTAATGAGAATTATTGGGAATTTCCAAGTGTGTGTCTACAGCAAGAAATAATGGGTGAAAGAAATAATAGTAATAGTATTATTATTACGTTTCATTATACAGGTTTATTTATTCGTCTTTCTAGCTAAAAATTGGCGTTATCAGTCAAATGTATATGTTTATAATTTTACATTTAATACTAATGCACTGGCGGCGCTGGCTAAATCAAAATAAATAGCCTATAAATTGCATTTGTATGAATAGTCATTACCTATTAATGAGTAATTGTATCAAGCGATCATCATCATAAATTTGGAAAGCTTTACATAGACGATGGTAAATAATAATATCACAATAAATTTAATATCTATATTGGTGTTAGACCACTCAATAAAATATTAATCTGGGGAAATACGCTACGTATAGTGTTGCCTCTTTACTTGACAACACAACTTTGTAAATGATTGTGTTTATATATTTACACAATGAAACAATTGAAAGTCCTTCTCATAAACTACTATTATCTTTCAAAAGATTAAGTTGATTGTCTAAATTCCAAGAACCTACAAATATGGGCATTGCACTTGAACAATTAGGTGTAGTACAGGTCAATATGTAGTTTCACATAAATAAACAGAAAAAAAAAACCTTTGTATACACCATGCCTATCTCACGTTTCATCTCTTCTCTTTCTCTCGTTTACTCTCATCTCCCCATCGTTCAGATTAAATAAAATAAAATGGAATAAAAAAAATGTTGAAAATCGCTTGAAATTCTACGTATAGAGTCGGTTGATCGTACTGGCGGCAATAGAATGTGAGGTTATATGAGTGCTACCTGCCCTTAAATCTCTCCCTTTTCCCCTCACATTTCTCTTCTTTCTCCCTCTCTCTCTCTCTCTCTCTCTATATATATATATATATCTACATATACATGTATATGCTTCCGGAAATGCTTTGTGTTGTGTGTCTAAGATATTGAATAACGCGCGCTTTCCAAACTAAAGAAGCACTTCGTCAAAAGGCGAATCGCCTTCACGAAGATGCAAGTGAATATATGAAGATGGAGGGTTGAGTTGAGCATATACATAATACATATACATATATATTTATGTATGGTGAGAGTTGAAGCCGAGGTTATAAGAGACATTGAGTAGACAAAACAAACGAAAAAAAAAAAAAAAAAAAAAAAAAAAATTGGTGGGGGCGTTTTTGGTAATTTGAGATATGTTGAGGAGGCAAAATGCCCGCTGTGCACTGCGGGTCCTTCGCTTATTACCACCGCTATAATAATATACATACACCTACGTACACATGTATATAGGTATTCATGTGTGGATGGGAACTATACCAAGTGGGTGAGGCAGAGGAGATGGCGAACAAAAGACAGACTGACAGCAGTGCTGTCAACGCTGACGGTGTGGGCTCGAGTTACGTCACTGGCTGTTGTGCTTTTTCAGAGCAATCCATTCACGAATCAGAGCTCGGCTGGTGCGGGTGAGTTCAATCCAACCAAAGCTAACATATATATATATATATATATATATACTCTACAGAAAGTTTGTCACGAGTTCATGACCATGCGACATCTTTTTCATCTCTTTTCGAATCAATTAACGCCATTTTGTCTCATTATTTTTTTGTTTCAAATATGATGATGCACCGCATTTTTCATGTCTCAATATTTCAATTCAATGAAATATTTATTTGATGAATGCTAAAAATTTTTATCCAAAAATTTATTCATTTGGATTGGCTATTAATATGTTCATTCTTGTCCCCAATGTACTAAAGCTCGTAGATGAAATTTCGTATTTTCATAGTTGTCAAGTATGCCAAGTCTGATAAATATTATATATTGTCATATAGGAATATTTGCATATGATTGGTGAGAATGAAGATTCGTCCTCGAAGAAATTCCCACCAACAGGCGGGGCTTTTTTCTTTCTTTTCCTTCACGTATATATGTTCGGGTTCGAAGGATAGTAGAAAGGTGAATGCGTAACTCGAGGCCGGATGTTACCGCCCAGGATGGATGAATGTCTTGCAAGGTACTCTCAAGACGTATAACTTCACTCACTCTCTCCTCATTTTTTTACTTTTAATGTTCTATTGAATTTTTTACGAGACACACAGCTCTGATTTCTGATCTACTAGCCGGTGCACCTACTTGTCACTTTTGTGAAGCATGTACACGCCCGTTTATCATCATAAAAATTCGTTATGTCTACTGGTTGCTACCATACCATATTTAACCGACTTTTGTGTCAATCTCCGCGCTCTCTGATTTTCATAACATTGAACTTCCTGTCGACTAACGGACATTAACCGGTCGTACGTAATGTAATTTTTACCGTTTCACTCCAGCCAAAAGAAGAAAAAAAAATGAAGATGTTTAGAAACTTTAATTCAATTCTGTAACTGTCATTGAAAAAAAATAACATATATATATATATGAATATATAAAACCAACTTTATTTATATTCGCGACTATCTATATCGCGACAATTTTTCCCTATTATATTCGCATATAGTTCATTCAATGACATTTTACTTGAGGTGACTGACTAACAAGGTAATTGAATAATGATGTAGTTGTGGCGATTCCATAGTCGATAATACTATGTATTAATACATATGGAGTAGAGAATCGTCATCGTTGTAATATGGAAAATAAGGAGAAAAAAGAGAAAAAATAAAAACAGAAACACAATTGTAAAGTTTGCACACTCATCAAACTTCCCATGTTAAATTATAAAATTATACCGCAATATAAAATGCACGCGTTTTATCATACATCGAGCGTTCTCATGTGGTTTATTATAACAAAAGTTTTGTATACGGAATCACGGGACATAATCGTAGTTTCATGATAAATTCACTTCTTCCCTTCCTCTCAATAATCTATATATATACATATGAATATATTGAATATGATGACGAGACAGAAGGTGAGTTCAATGCATACTACATCGCAACGAAACCATATGCCACGAAATTCCCACAGTATATTCACCCCCGCGTATTTCAACCAAAAATATCAATATTTTACACTACCCAAGGGAGGCGAGCAACAGGTTGGCCAAAATCAAGCGCATATACTCTTGGTGTATACAAGGAATAAATCCTCGATATATTTTCTCTGTTTATGAAACATCAATTCAGTTATTTCTTCTCCAACTATCTTATTTACAAAAATAAATAAATAATTAGAACTATTGAGGAAAAGCGAGAGAAGCTGCAGGTGAGAATTAAGGGAAGAAGAGGAATAGAAAAATAAGAGAAAAAGATTATATGGCATCATGATGAGGCGTCATTTCGGCACAGCATTCAATAGTATAGGTCTCAATATTTCGGTAAAGGTCCCAGAGTCACTCTTTCGTCTTTGGCTTATCCTCCATTACGTGGGACTTGCTGTCACTGAGTCTCCGTAAAGAATGTAGTAACAGTAATAGTTGTAGTAGTGGTGGTGGTGGTGGTGGTAGTAATGTTATTGTATACAGTTGTTGTTAGATGTGTGAGGGGCGCGGGGCCTTATTTTCAATACTGGGGCGCTTGACGGGGCGCACAATCTCATAGTGCTGGACCATCGAAGCGTATGATAGCCAAGCGGGGATTACTCCGACTTTTTCATAGATGTCGTCGCCCCTTAAGGCCCCAATAACAACCCACCCCTTCGTCCTTTCGCCCTTCCACACATATATTCTGTCACTTCAATGTGATCCCATTGGAGCGAGGCGCTTCCTAACAGAAATGTCAACCTAATTTTGCAAGATCTTTCCTAGCGATTGGTGTGACGACAAAAGAAGATGAAAAAGCTCACAGGGTTCCGCTCATTTCCTCCCTACTTTTTCTCTCACTCACACTCATCATTAGAACCCGTCGGCTCAACAGTCGCGTTGTTTACGAGGCAAAATAGAGACCGCGCGAGCCGAAAGCCAAAAAGAAATGTGAACGAAGAATGAATGAAAGATCATGGATGGTGAAACGGGTACCAGAGAGAGAGAGAGAGAGAGAGAGAGAGGGATTTTACATTCTTAAGACATCCATCCCCGTGTAATTGTTATACCGTCCTCCATATTTTCCAATTGATGTTTCAATTTTTTCTTTCTTGTACTTGTTTTTTCTTACTTTTCGTTTTGATTTGCATTTAGCAACGTGACAGATGTATACGAGTACACATATTTTTTCTTCTCCTGTTTTGTATAATTGAACTGATTCACATGACATCTAGCTCGTGATATATACATTTGTAAGTATAATTATGTATACGAAAGAATTATAATTGGTTTTTACCAATTGATGAATGTATAAAAGAAATAAATAAGAAAAAAATAATTAAAATTTCAAACTTATGCTTCTAATTATCACTATTAGAATATTTTCATTTTTTTCATTTTTATTTTTTTTATTTTTTTTTCAAAGGAGAAAAATGGTTATAATAATAAAACGGAAGTGGCCGTCAACTTAACAATCTCGAAAAGACACTTTTCCTCCAGACCAATGGGTCTAACAAAACGCAGCGAATCCACATAGTTACACACCAACAGAGAGATACACACGTACATGCATTCACAGAGATTAGAGCTTAACATAGTGCAAGAAGAGCGGGATTGGAAAAGTATTTCATCTGCTGTATCTCACTTGCACCTGAAAATCGAGGCGTCTCACACTGCTATAGAAAATGAACCTCGTTAAATGCAATACCAGTAAAACAAGGCACAAACAGTTGAATGGCTTTGGTAGACGTATGGGATTATACCAGCGCAAATCCCTCGCGTGGTGTGCCCGCCTTTAACCATTCGCTACTTATTTTTTTTTTCTTCTTCAGTCTTTTCCTTGTTCCTCATATATTTTGAAGAGGAAGCAGGATTTTTGTGAAGATAGCGGCATTATAAGAAGTATCCGGATATATACCTGGCCGGCAGTTTGGGATTAAAATTTTTCCAAACACTAAGAACACGAGCTCCACTCTCACTCACTCGCTCATTCATATTCTACCGCAACCTCTATATTTATATATTCCTCATACACTTCAACTACTTCAACTTGGGTTTGTTTCATTATACTTGTCACGCCGGTGTGTGCATTTCCACTCAGTGGTTGAAAATGAAGCAGTGACACAGCTACTGGCGTTTGTATAAACTTCCACCATACAAAAAATATGGTGGCGTCCAATGTCTATGTTAATTAACGACCAAACGAAAGAACAAAAAAAAAACAACAATATCTGATTATTGAATTATCAAATGGATGAAATGGATGAAATGTAAAGATATAAAAAAAATATAAGGGCAATGAGTCAATGACAGCGAGATGACCGAAAAAAAAAATATACATGACGACAATTGTCCCTTAAAACAACATGACCATATATATTTGTTCCATTATGACAATATGAACCTTCATAGACTGTCGCAGCTTCACCAATATGTTATTATCAAAAGCAGAATGGAGAGCGGTCGTGAGTCTTTTTGGTATTATATATAAAGTATATACTTACCCTTATGGACAATCGTATTTTGATTCGGCCTTTTCTCCCCAACGTATTACCAGCCGTTTAGCCGCAGAGTTTGCCTTCTTAACAAAGCGACTCGACGAGTCTACACATATACATATACATCAATTCTTATTCTTTGCTCTCTATCTCACTCTTCATATATATATATATATATATATATTTGCTCTTGTCCTTATTCGACAGACGGTTTACTTGTCTTCAATCTTTCTCTTGGATGGATAAATAATAAATATAATGTTGAAATACACGGCTGCAAACCCACTGAACGAATCACTCTGGCCACACACAGAAGAAAATACGTATTATATATAAATATGTATATATGTGGTGGCTTTTTATGTTGGGATAGATTTTTGACGGATAGTTGCATGGATAATCTCGCTGACATATTGCACTAAAGCCAAAACGACGTACGGTTGGTCGAACATACGCCAAACCTCCGGCATCGAATGTTTCTTCCTTTCTTTTCTTCTTCCTTTTTTTTTTTTTTTTTTTTTTTTCTATAGAAGAAAAAAAAAGAGAGAAAGAGATAATGTTCGCTTTGGCTTTCCATCTTTTTTATTTTGGTAAACAGAGTGTAAAACAGAAAGACAACTATTTTATACACACATGTATAATGCCAGAGTCCGGCAGAACACATATGTCTATTATTGGGATGAAGATAGCTTTTTATTCTCTTCCTTGTAACATCTTCAAGCTTCATTTCCTATTACAAATACATGTCTTCTCGAACATTTTTTGAACAGATAAAATCTAATTAGCCAACTATGTTTCGAGATACTTTGATTTTTATTTTTATTATTATCTGTATTTTATCGTGCACTCGTTGACTGCATCTACATCATGGATACCTACCGCCACCCCCTTCAACCCTTGGAAAAATTTTATAAGGGGGATCAAACATCAGATATAATTCAAGATGGAGTCATAGAGTCACGCAGACAGAAACAGGAGATAAAGTAAATGAGAAAAGGGGAGAGAGCTTAAGTGAACCATATATATTTATATATATATATATATATATACGTACATGCACATATGTATATATGTGGCTAGACAAGGGCGCATCTGCACGCCACGAATATTATTCCCGCGCGCGCGCTCCACATTGTGTTTTTTTTTCTGCTTTCGGCGCGCAGTTCTATTCAATTTAAAATGGACCTGGAGGCTGAAACGATCGTGTTTATCTTTGTGTATTTTCTACCTCTCATAAATATATATATATATATATATATATTGAAGAGACTTGCCTTATGATGATGATGTTTCGATCATCGCTGACAACATGTATACTAGACAACACTTGATATATGTTGCTACATAGAAATAGCGGTAGAAATACATGTTGAGACCAAAAAGAAGTACATAAAATAATATAGAATTCACGTATTGCTGAGATTTGAACTTGAAACAATAAGTTCCAATTGCCAAAATGATCTAGATAAAAAAAAACCCGACGTCATATGAATTGGAATACATATGTAAAAAGAAAACGAAATAAATAATAGCCACGCAAATATATACATTATGATAACATTGAAGGTGCATATAATAATAAAAATACAAAAACATGTCAGAATATATATATTTGTACATATTATATTGCATATAATATGGTGGAACGGCGCGTGATAGTGCCTTTTTTTTTGTCAATACCACTAATATATATACTGCAGTGATAAATAGGATGGAGAGTCTGTTTAATCCTTCACACATATCACCATACACACCCACATATGATACATACATTTATATTAATATTTATATTGTTTCTATTTCATTGTACTCAATCAAAATGATTTATTTGGGAATAATTAGAGAAATAAATATATATATATATATTGTTGAAATGTACAATATTATTTATAATTAATGAGACTTTAGGAATGGAGATATAGTTGAGAGGAAAATATGATGATGCCAAGTGATGCTGTTTTGTGTGTATATAATAAGTTCATCCCCTTGCGTTGTATCGAAAAAGATCGGGACTGGCTGACAACGCTTACGGTCTTCCTTAGCCACCGCCCTTGCGTAGGGTAGGGGGTTGTCGTTAGCCAATAGAAACACGTAGTTGGATTTCAAAACGTATCTATATTCCTACCCAACAATCATAATAGTATTTCGTTAAATTGCTGCCAAGAACTGGCCGGATATTCATTCAAGAGTCAGCGACGAAGTTAACACCACGTGCCGAATAACACCAAGTAGTTTTGTATTTCACAACAATTAATTGTATTGAGGAATTTAGTGAAAAGTGATTGGAAGTTTTTGTTTCTCTAATGCCGGACATTTTGAGTGTGCAGAATCGACTTGTCATATATTCATTTAGTGATTTGCTATTCTAGTAGTTTCCATCGTGATTACACAAAAGTTCTATATTGGGCTAACAAGATGACGAGCACAATGCAAAATCATGAAACCCGAATGTCAACAGTGTCGCAATCAAAACTTTCGCCAGCCACAAGTAAATCTTTTGTTTTATAATGTTATATTTTTCATTCTTTCTATAACCTGAGAATAACTATATTCTACCAATGTATACCAGAATATAGTCAAGGCCAAAAAATTTCCCATCTCAAATGGCGGATGTAAAAAATATAAGTGGGTAATAAAGTGGAAGAAAAAAGAAAAGATAAAATAAATCGGTACATCTTTTGGACCTTTGTTAGCATTAAATATGCCGCCGTAATAAATATTTCAAAGCAACCCCTTTGACACACCATGCCGCTATTTTGGCAATTGTAAACAAGAAAATAATTCGAGTCAAAGAAATTCCATCTCGTGTGAAATAAATAGCATGTGGCAATTGATTCAATTCGAGTGGTGATATCATACAAAAATATTTCCTATCCATGAGAAAATAACGACAGCTGGTTAAAAACTATACAATTTATATATGTGTTAATAACATGCAGGAACTAATCAAATCGCATCACTAACAGGTTGTTCGTGAGGGAGGCTTAAATACTCGCGTCATTTGGTCATCAATCTGTGTTGAAGTAGTAAAAAACCTCTGCTATGGCTGCTCGCAATAATAAAATAAAATTGAAGGGAACAACTAGTTTGTAGTGGGAAGAGGCTTCCCCATAATGTAATATATTGCAGTGATGATGATCCACCGACGCAACCCTCAACAGTTTCACCAACTCGTCGTCGTTCACCTTCGAACAGATGACGCCGCGAACACGCGCATACATCCCCTAATAATTGAAATGAGTTTAAGTTCATATAAATGCGTGTATGGATGTGTGTGTGTATGTGTGTATATATGTTTATCGTTCCGAATGGTCGAAACACATGGCGGCGAATTCCCATGGTCGAACAATACTTATCGAACGTGATGATGCATCAATCCCATGATTAAAATACAGTAAATTCATAGACTATAATCAATATATACAATATACAAGATGATAAATGTACTCATCATTAGTCATTTCAAATCATTTCCATTTTGGTAAACATTTGTATTGAAATTATAGTACCTCTCTAACTCATCAAAAGAATAAAAGTTCAAATATAATTACCAAACATGGTAGGATCGATTCACATAATCATTTCTTTCAATTACCGTTATCAAACATAATTTCTATAGGTTTAATTGCAGTTGGGCAAAGTTCATCGTTCTGAATATACTAACAAACGATAATACAAGAGATATATCTCTCTCAATTGATTAAAATTGAGAGTACTAAAGTTTATATGTTAAAAAAATGATTGAAAAAGAAGCACATACATTAGGACGACATGCAATGGATAATATCAGTGTTCAACTCATTTAAATAAATTCCATACACCAACGTATATATATGTATATATATATATATATATATATGAATATATGGGTGCGTGTACACCCCAAAAGTTCTACAGTCGCGTGAATCACATCCGGTGACAATTGTAACCGGCCATTGATTGCGACGATACTGTTTTTCATATCTGTATATACCTATTTCAATCGTTTTCATTTTACATTATATTTTTTATTACGTTAATTCTAATTTTATTCTTCAATTCAAATATCTGATGAAAAATTCATATGAATATATGATGCACCTAGACTATCATATGAAATTTTATACATATATCAATACATCCGAAGAATGCATAGGGGGTTGGAGGGAATTGAAAAGTGCGCGCATGTATGCTAAAATATAGAGTTTAACCAATGATAAAAAATTCATACGGTATAAGTTGTCAAGCACGCCGCTTTTCCCATGTATTCTTGGCTTCATCCCTCAACCCTCATATCCACCCATGTACCGTGTACGTAGCTGTGAACATCATCGCGTGATTCCGATGGCGAAAGACCCGGCGACTTTACTTTCTCTCAGTCTTTATTTATTCCCTCATGTTCAAGGCAATATATATTCTCACCCTGTCATTGCAGATGTGCGTTAGTTGCGCGCATTGACGAATATAGACACGTTGATGTATACAGTACGTTCATATTGTCCGTGCAACTACCGTACATAGTTAATGCTACAAGGGTGCTTTTTACATTGATTATATATGTTTGGAAACTTTTACCGCACACTTTAACGTGCAAGAAGAGTGCGGAAAGTTTATTGCGGTTGACAGCGTCAACGGGTCTGATGTCGCTGTTACAATACGCAGAAAACAGGATATAATGATTCCATTGCGAAAGAGTTTTTCATTGTATTGTTATTAATTGACTGCAATAAGAAAATAATCATATTATATTTTAATATACACATACAATGATTTTTTTTGACAGCTATAATTCCACTATTCCACTCTTAATATAAAATGCCAAATATTACATTGATATTATTATGGTGGTTGTTCAATATACATTTTTATTTTCACAATTTTGGCATTTGACAAAAAGCCATTGTGTGAATGATGTGACGGCGACCCACCCTGTCGTTATATGTCAATTGTCAACTTTATTCTTAAGCAGATCTCTCAGTGATGATGAGTATATATATTTTGGCACAACCAACCCCGTTTAACAGGGAGGAAAAACATGAAATTTTCTTTCAATGGTGGCAGAGTAGCGTGGGTCTTTTTTCTTTCTTTGTCAATGGACCGATTCTCTTGGCAATCTATACACGGGTGAACTTGTGCCCAGTTAAAAGACGTCCAAGGTACCAACATCACATATATACATAAATATACCTACACGGATATATCAACATAATCGTTGCTTATATAGTTGTTCTTCTCATTCACCCTCTCGTTATAACAGAATGCGCCTCTTCTCTCTGTCATCGCTCCGCCCTCGCACCATTCATTCAGACTTCGTATATATATATATATGCATAAATGTTGGCGATAGAGAGCAGTTTTAGAGAATAGTTTTTGAATGGACCGGATGTGGCTGCTGCATTGGGTGTATTCAGCGTTCAAGTGAGCAACGAGAAACACGACACTTCACCGTATCACGATCTTCCAATCAATTCCTTCAAGTCTTTTATGCCCATTTAAACGCCCATTTAGTGACGGCAGGGACTAAATGCTTTCGTGAGCCAAAAACATATTTAAATAATCACTACATACATGTGTATATAATATATACAAATATACATTTATTTTTGTTTCTCAACCCTCTTGCCAAGCCACCAATAAGGTGGACAAAAGTGCATATAGAAAAGAATAAATAATAGAGTGAACTTTCATCGTCGAGGTAGTATAATAGCAGTTGAACATTGTATATATAATGCAGTGAAAATCAACACCATCAGGTGCGAATATATTTACCTTATAGTTGTTGTTTAATTTTTTTATTTCAGGTCGAATTTTGTTTGATATTCCTTGTGAAGTGTGTCGAGACCATTCGTCAGGAAAACATTATGGTATATTTGCTTGCGACGGCTGTGCCGGATTTTTCAAGCGATCAATCAGACGGAATCGACAGTATGTGTGTAAAGCCAAATCATCAGGTGGATGTATGGTGGATAAAACACACCGAAATCAATGTAGAGCATGTAGACTGGCCAAGTGTTTACGAGCGGGCATGAACAGAGATGGTAAGTACATATGTTTTATTTAATTAGATACTTCACTGAATTAATAAACAATTTTTGATCTAACATATAATTTTTATTTTGGTATATAGCTGTGCAACACGAGCGGGGACCGCGCAATTCCACAATACGGAGACAAATCTCCCTATTCTTGAAGGAACCCGACATTATCAATAATATTGTTTCACCGTCCAATGTAGTTTTGAATTTGGCAGTGCCAAAGCAATCACCAGACCCAAGAGTATTATTACCACCACCGCCACCGCCGCCACCACCACCACCACGTCATCCAATGCCCCCACATCCGTTTTATTACCAAGGCACTGCTAAGGTACATAATAAATTTATATCACTTGACTATTTCATTTTTCAATTGAATTCTTCAATAACTTTTTTTTTATCATTCATTTTTCAGATTCCGATTCATACAATACC
Organism: Galerucella tenella; assembly: GCA_910591685.1. Lineage (NCBI taxonomy): Eukaryota > Metazoa > Arthropoda > Insecta > Coleoptera > Chrysomelidae > Galerucella > Galerucella tenella. The sequence goes on along the minus strand of CAJUYH010000293.1, from coordinate 119,630 downwards.
AACCTTACAAATGTCACCAACGATAAATGCCGATGCAATGTGCGAACAGGCAGCTCGTATCATCTTTTTGAATGTGCGTTGGGTAAGAGAGTTATCAAATGGTACGAATCTTTCACAAGAAGATCAAATAACGCTATTGGAAGCCTCGTGGCGAGACTTATTCCTTCTATCACTGGCTCAGTTGGTTCCATCAATGGACCCAACGCCCTTAATACCATCAGGCTCACATAACTCGCAATTGTCATTAGAAGTGGCACGGTTCCGCGAAGTATTGACAGCAATATGCACACTGCATGTGGATCCACATGAATTTGCCTGTTTACGAGCACTAGCGTTGTTCAGATCGGGTTTTGATTGTGATAAGGAAGCGAGCAGCTGCAGTAGCAACGGTTCGATGTCACCAATGTCATCCGGATGTCGATTAAAAGATCCCGTGTTGGTGGCGCGATTATGTGACGGTGCGCATGTTGCTCTTGGACAACGTTTCAATTCAACCATTTATGGTGCGTTACGATATAGTAAATTGGTATTTCAAGTAACGACACTCAAATCTATATCGGCCCATGCTATTGTTGAACTATTTTTTCGAGGAACTATCGGTATTATTCCCATGGAAAGAATATTGTGCGACATGTACAGATCATCATCTTAATATAATTGAGATGATTGTTATGTGACAGTTTGATTTTTTTCGCAACGGGAGAGAGACGTAGAAGATTGATCGTTTTTATGTGTACAATTCAAGTTTCTATATATAATAGTAATATTTGTACGTTTAAGAAGTGTGTATTAAATAAGAATAGTTGTGGTGTTGACATATCACGAATATTTTAGTATTCATCTGCGCTCTGCATTATTTTAAATAAATAGGCAGTTAATCATATTTATATATGTTAAAACATTTATTAAATTATTGGTTGAGCTTTAAAAGGAATCGCCTAAATGTTTATACACAATTATGATATGCAACTAATTAATCATTGCAATTATAAAATCTCGAATGCTTCAATATATATATATAGAAAGAGAGAGAGAGATAATGAAAATGTCAATGAAAATTCACTTAAATTAGTTTGGAAATGATCATAGTAGACAAAAATGGTTTGAAAAAATGTTGCATATTAGAAATAAGCTGTATATAAAAGTATGAAGCAACAAATATATATTGCCAATAGTAATTATAAAATAGAAGTAATTACCATGCAACGAGGAAATGGTCTCGCAAATAATAACATTAAGTGAAATCGTTGATTTTCAATAAAAATATAGAAATAATATGAAAAAACAAATATTAGAGAACGAATCCAAATAATCAAAATTTGTGCCATAATTCTTAATTATTATGGAACAAGAAAATTTTATATACTTGTATTATTTTATTTCATTTACATTCACCACATTATTAGCGTTCCTATTGTCGGAAAAACATAGCTGAAATAAGAATTGAAAAAGTGCAAGTTGAAAAAACTCGAAAAATTGACGGAACACAACAAACGAGAGAGTTTTACCTGCAGCTCAGTTACTACAATGCCGCTAAAATTTCATGGGCATTTTCATGGTGATTTGAGTTGTAATCGCAATACAAAAGCCCAAGACTGCATGCGTCCCAAACTCCATAGAGTATGTATACACAATATTTCGTTTGCAGTTATATGTTTCTTCTATACTTTTACAAGAACTATTTCTTAACCCACACAGTTAAAATGTTAGGCGGTGGCGGCGGCGGCGGCGCAGTTGTGTATAAGGCCAACGTGTAATAACCGAAAAGAAGGTGAAGGTAAATAATCTAGCTCAACTTGTATATGTAACTAAATTTCGACCTAACGCATTTGACATGGCCGCACAAATAATACTGACATCGACAGACGGAGATAGAGGAAGGGCACAGTACAAAAGTGCGAGAGAAAAAAATAGACTTTGACCGTTTTTAATATCGATCCTCTCGTCAAAAGAAGAAAAAATGAAATGCCAAGTGGACGTTTTAAAAAATATTCTCACGAATTTCTCGTCGTAAGTGCGAACGTTCTTCATGCGGGACGAAGAAAGCATGAGCCGTTCGTTCTAATGGTTTAAATGACTCTTATCCTTCACATGACTGGCTTCTCAAATGTGTTGTACTACTCTTCTCGTATATGTATGTAAAACCATACATGTGTATTCATGGGACGATGGGTGGTCGGTACACAACCATTCACCTTGTCAATTGAATGTGTTTACGAAAAATACTCGTTATCTTCAATTACCACTGAATGAAAAATAAATCTCCGTGAAAAAATATATATAAGTATATACTTGAATAAAATCGATTGAGAAATACTCATATCACTATATGATTTTATGCTGCGACGTAGCCGCAAAATGACCGCACGTGGAGTATAGACAGATCATCTGGACCCTTTTAGATACCAGGTATTTGCCATTGAATGCATCATTCAGTGACAAATTGCCCAGGTAAACAGTCCGCCCAAAAGGTATTATTGAATATATATAGCAATAGACGAATGTTGGGGTGACAACACACATCTTTATATACTGCAATTTAAAATAAAGTTGATGTAATGTAAATTCATATTCTACACGAAATAATTATTATTGTTATTTTTTACCAATTCAATAACATGAGGAAAAAAATAATACCGATCATTCTCGAGTAATTAGCATCTCGATTTAATGAAACACTCAAAGATAAGTGTGTATGAGCCGTATGTTGGCGATTCGTCCCGCGTGAATACACACACATATATACATATGTATATATATATATATAGAGAGAGAGAGAGAGAGAGTGAGCCGCACACTCATTTTATCGCTCATCCAAGTGCCGGAGCAATACTCGAAACAACAATAAATATATACTGTAACGTTTCCGGACGAGCGAAACATAATAACCCATCGTCTTCTATTTTTCTCTCTCCCTCTTATATATACATATGTATGTATACGTATATAGAACTTCTCACTGTTGCTTCGGCGCCATTGTAACATGAGGGGGGGTTGCAATCTACAACACTATGTATACACACACTCGTGTATATATAGCTGTAGAAAATTCCTTTAGTTGAAATAAAAGAAATACATGCGGGGTCCCAAATGTAAATGCGCGTGCATGCGTCCAAACGACAAGTGGTTCCCACCAAGTGTGATGTGTTTTATACGCCACCTTGCCACCATTACCACCACCACCACCACCACCACCGCCGCCATCATCATCGTCATCATCGTCGCCGCCGTCGTCATCGCTATAATATACGTTTGTTACCAATGAGGAGGCAAAGGGTCCAACTTGGCCCAGGAGTTCAAGAGGTACATGAATTGCGGGACGAGGCAGACGAAAATGAAACAATTGAATGAAATCGCCCGAGAGTGCAACAGTAACAAAACGCGCTATCGATGCTATGACATTACAAAAGACTCGGGGTCCCGACGTGTAATTTCATCGAGGGATATATTATATATGAAAGGACCCTCCACTATATGTTACATCGATTCGCCGTCCAGTTCGCTTAGACTGGTTACATGTACGCATATAGCCACTTCAATATTCGACGTATTGTCACCATTGTTTTGAGGTAACAAAACAGAAAAAAATATGAGAGGAAAATATGTGCCATGAGTGTGTATGTGCAACGTGTACCGTAGGGAATAGATATGCAATGTGCAATGGATTGTAGTCAATTAGTGAACGCGCGGGGTAAGTTTGTGTTACTTTTATGAGTGCACATATGTATGTATATGAATATATAGTACATAAGAATGTATTGCATTGAGTGTTGCATGTTTTTTTTTTGAGATTATATTGTGGAATTATTTGAACATCGCTATGGGAATAATACTCAATTTGAAAATTTTCCAGTGAATTCGCCATGAATATATAAAGTCAAACTGACATGAAAATGCGCTCTGGGTTTTCTGCGGCTATCACTCCATTATATCAGCATGCATCTCAACAATCTACAAAATGCAAAAGCATCCAGGTATGAATAGCGAACAATTAAATAATTAAATAATTGCATGGGAATTACATTTTATCTATCAACAATCTGTCGATAAGTGTATGAAAAAATAGATTTTAATACATTTCGCAAATTATTCATATATAAAATATAACTGAAATAGATTATTTTTCATTAAGAGCTATATATTGTATAGAGAGAAGTGAATTTATTCGGGAACACTCTGGATATATTTTTTAATCGCTTCAACTATACATATAAATGACAACTTTAAAAGACTCGTTATTAACTCAATTTATAAATATACGTGTATATGTATGCATGATGGAAAACTTCAAGATGTTAATAGAAATTCATAAAAGAATTACTGATATTAGACAGTAATTTGGAAAAGTTATGCGGTAAGAATGTTTCCACTCGATTTTTAACGAGAACATTCCTCAACACATACAAATAAATATATCCAAAGGTTTTTCCTTTATTTACACGTTCATGCAAACGACAATAACAATGAATCCGCCAAGTTTCTTCGAGTCATTGGATAAAAACAAGTGAAGAACGCGATGGCGTTATGGCGACCCTTCATGAAATATTTGCACGTGCGATGCGCCTCGTGTCAGGAATTTAATAAAGCAAAGCTCGATGTCGTTGAGGTAGACAACTCCTCCTCCATATATATATATATATATATATATATAACAAATCTGCCCCCGTATTACAGTCGCTTCTGCAAAACCCGATATGGCTCTTAAAGTACATGTATATATACATATATATGCGCATGTACACACATATACATTTAGTTATAAAAAGTGGGGCTTTTTCGAGTTCCAGCCGCACTTCGGTAAAATGCCCCCATTGTTGGCTCCCGTTGATGCCTCCATTATGTCTAACGTTGATGGGAACAGATTATCGTATAGTTGGTCTCTCTGTCATTGAAAGACTCATCGCCGCCATGACACTGATGCTCTTCTTCTTCATCATTCACTCCCTATACCTGAACTTATACGGGGGGGAAAAATAATATGGACAGCACATACTATTCAATATCTTGTCAGAATAAATTATTGAATCGTATTCACACGCGCTATCATGCACGAAATTGTCCATTTTATCATAATGATGAACCAGAATAATATGACTAACCAATTCATGTATATCTACATGCAGAACAATGCAATAGCTGATACCGTGTTATTGTTTCATCAGTATATATATATATATATAGAGAAGAGGAATATATTGATAGCTTATGAGAGGATATTGAAAAGACTCATGGCTATGTAGTACTTTATCATAGATATCAGTGAACGTAACTGGTTTCATCATTAAAGACTTGTACTGGAATGCGCGCGAGTTTTATATGTCAATAGTATGCAATGTACTTATATAGAATCCATGGAATACATATCATATAGCTAGAAACAACAGGAGATAATCCTGAACCTTCATATATATCTCAGTGTATCCACTATATACACTTAAATAATTATTGGTTGTCATTTTTATACGTGGCCTTTTGGAAAAATGAAAATTACCGATAGGGTTCAATGTCACTCATTCTTTCTTAGCTTTTGAAGATTTAGTCTTTTGTGGATTATAGCAACGTTTGCCTCTTTTACTTCTCACTTTGCAACAATAATCCATTTGGATAAATGTATTGTCGAAAAGCCAAAAACATGATGATTATTTTAAGCAAATGGAGTTATTTATTTAAATGTCAGATCTATTTCCTTTTATGATGACTTGGAAGATTAATGATTCTTCGTGAAACGCTTATCCGCACCACAACTTTAATCCGTTTGCTCGATATAATACTGACTTTAATTGTTTTAATTTGGACTTTTGGATATTTTCACCACCCGCTGATTATGTTAAGACTGAAATAATGTCCAGGTCTGCAGCTACACCTGCAATACTTTACTTATTGCGGTCACATTATCATTAGTGTTCCATTATTCTATTTGAAATACAGCTTTGACCTATTGTAAGACGGCATATTTCAGATATTTTTTGGTTTCCTTGGTGAAAGAAACCAAAGTCAAACTGAGCTCCATCTGATAAATAATTATAACCATTAAAATCATTTAGAATAAAAATTGGCCGTTGATGGAAAAAAAAAACATGATTAAACAGATCGCTTGAACGCAAAATAAAATAAACTAAGTGCGAAATGAATGTGATCGTATGTGTTTGTGTTTATAGAATAAAAACGGGTATGTCTTTATAGGATGGCTGACTTCAGAAAGGCAAAAATCACAAAGTTAGGGACTGCTGGGTTTCTTGAGGGAGGGAGGGGGGGCCCGAATTGGAGCAATACAAAGAGGGGAGGATACGCACACATACATTGAGTCCCGAGGGATGCGCAGCTGTCACTTGCAGCATTGTCGTGATTGGCCGTTCGGGTATGACGGCCATACTGGATTTTTACGGTCTATCTTCTTTCTACAATGGTTCAGTCGACATAAATATCCGATATATATATACATATATGTGTATATATATATATATATATATATATATATGGTTTATATTATGCATAAAAACCATATTTCTCGTGAAATAGTATATTCGCTCAATTTAAAATGGTTGTACATATACAATGTAATGCAACGTAATGTATTTATAACGAAACAAATATTTGTCGACAACTATACAAATGTTGTTTTCGTATTTTTTTTTTCTCAATCAAGATAATCACCTTCTTCATTCCCGAGGGAGTTGCCACTTGTCCATCCTCTGTTGATCCTATAAGAAGGCATCGGTCAAAGTAAATAATGTTTTCGTCACGTATATAGTCTTTAGGCAATGTATAGCTGTTATTGGAACAAATCTCGATGTACAGTGAAAGTGAACGTGTGTGGGTCAATATTAATGCAGCACGAGCGTACAATATTCAAGTGCACCCGATATAATATGACGATACAGGGCCGTGTATAGAGTAAAAAAAAAAAAGAGGGAAGTGAGTGGGTTATATAGGGATGTCATCAACGTTATATATTTGGCCGCGTGCGCATATGTATAGTCACCCTTTAGGATTAAGCGCAATTATTGGAATCGCCTGCTAAACCACAACGCAATTCACACGCATATATATATTTTTTTTTATCAACCATCTGCAATGTTATGTATCGTAAGTATATTAAGATTATACTTATATATAATTTTGTACCAGCATTGTAATTTAATATTGCAATTAGTTAACACAGATAATGTTGACGTTCATGTTGGCTAATAGTTAGATTTGAAATTATCTGGGTATTGCGAAATTAACTGGTATATTTTTTCACTTAACTACATAATGAAACACAACACGCGACGTTAATGTAACAGATAAGGCGTAATGTAACTGTGAAATTCATTTCATCACGATTTTTATCGTAAATTGTAATTGAATCCAATTCAAACGATTGGATATTTCTTACCGCATACAAAAAAACAAGAGGACAATAATAAAAAAAACATTTATTGTGAAGATGATGGAGTTGCAGTATGCGTGCGGTTAATATTTAATATATATATATAGGTAACCCCTTCACGACGTGATCAGGGTTTGGCTTGTTATAACTCCAATATAATTATGTTACCAATGCGTCGAAGGACAAAGAGCACTTCATGTGAAAGTGTGTGATATGGCTCTCTTTCTCTTGCATGACGATATGTTGTGCCTGTAGATGAAACGACTGCACGACAGCGAATGAGCGAAAAGTAGAGACGAGATGGTTGCCTGGTAGCCCAGCTGCCTGTAATCCTCCCTTTGTAATTTACTTCCATGACCCCCTGGACCAGTGGCGCGGGTCCCACTGCAACTTGTATACCGAAAAAAAATAAATAATAAAGTAAAATAAATAACACACATATGCAAAATTATTTTTCGTTTTCAGCAATGTTGTAAAGTTAATTTATACATCGTTCATCAAAAAAAAATTAAAAAAATAAAAAAAAAAGTTAGAGAATATTTATAAGCTCATTACATATGATACATATATATATATTCATTAAATATGGAAAATTAATTTTTTACAGAATAATTAAAATATACATTTTATATTTACCAGGGATTATTTTTATTTGAATTCCATAAACATTATATAAACATATAAAAATCATTGCAATTTTTTTTCATTATGTACTATTTAAGAATCACAGGTATATATGAACTGCAGCATGTATAGATGAAAAAAAAAAAAAAATGAAAAGAAAAATTGTACTCCGGCGCCAATGGAGGTGGCGGTTGATGTCACCATGGTCGTGCCCTCCGGATAATAGAGTCCGCGACTTTAATGGACTCTCTAATCCTCTTGCCAGTTTCCCGGTGAGGACATCCCCGTATACACATATAGAATAGTATCGAGAGCATGAGAGAAGGGGAAAACCAAGCAACAAAATCACCGACGAATATCTATATATATATATATATATATATATGAGAAGCTGCAGGGGTGGTGACTGCGTGGCACAAACGAGGGGATGAGCTCGCCGCACGCACAAAATTCGTCGACGCGTAATCGTCGCTCAGTGAAAGGATAATGTGTACAGGGGCGCGGGTGAATCAAGGAACAACGAGATGGAAAGCGAAAAAAGAAAAGAGGATGCGAGACGTCAGAACGCATCGTCCAATATATATATATATATAAATATATATATACTCCTCCCCGCACTGTGTGCAACCACTGGTGCGATGATACCTTGATTTCTCAAGTGACGAGTCACGCACCCTCAATCTATATACGCTTATATACATTTTTGAAAAATATCTACTACCTTTCCTACAAATATACAATATAATATATTTCTTTAAATTGAATTGTGAAAATGGTTTTTATTATTATCTTGGGCCTGTTTTATTTTGTTATTTAGTTCTATATTCGTACATTTATACCCAGGCGTAAATTGTATATGATCCTTGAGAGCTTAATTTCAGTAGTAAAAAGTCCATCAGCACCCGGATCATATGAGCAAGATATAAACAAATCATATTACTTGGGTATATCTAATTCAGTGAATTGGCGTTAAAGTGCATGTACATAATATATAGATATAGTTGCGTACATGAATAGAGCAGTACGGATATTCAGTGGCCCATAATCACTTAGAGTCGTACATCTATGTATGTGTATACATTTATATATACAAGGTGGTTATAGTATGTGTAGTTGAAGTGGAACTGTACGGCATTTGCTACTCTCCCCTTTCCGCAACGGTGATTCTAAGTGAAAGCAAAATAGCGCCGTGTGGAGAAACGATCCAGGAAATACAAGCACTAGGGATTCATTGGGTCAGTGAAACGTGAACGATAATTACACTACTATATTTCTCTACCTTGCAAGAGATAAATAGCCGGTGTGGATGAATTTGAGTTACATTATCATAAAAATATTTCTCTTTCACATATATTTGTCGTATTCACGGCATTAAAATAAAGTAACGAAGAAAATACGAACTATAATTAAATAATTTATGTCAAGATATGTAAAAAAAAAACGTATTTATTTTTTTCTCACTAATTAAAATTTATTGTTGGCGATTAAATTGCCATTGGTAATCACCGTTCTATAATCAGCCTTGATACTGTTGCGGTTGCTGCTGATATTGCTGTGGTGCTGGAGCCTGCGGCTGCTGTGGACGATATTGTGCGGCTAACCCGGCCGCCTGATTCTGGTAATTTGGCTGTTGTGGTGCTTGACCATACTGTACTTTAGGTTGATACTGTGATAATTGGCCTTGAGGCGTTTGAACCGGTTGAATTGGTTTTGCAGGACCCAAATTTGGTGCTGGTTGCGCAGGTATATGAACAATGGCCTCGCGTAACTGTTGGTATTGCAATAATTGTTTGATACCAGCCGGTGCTTGTGAAAACGGCCGATAATTCACTTGGGCTTGCTGATAATTTTGTTGTTGTTGTTGGTGTTGTTGTTGGGCATAAGATAAAATCGGTGCTAAAATGCACAACACTATCTGAAAAGAAGAGAATGGAATTTTAGTTGCAAATGACACAGGAAAAACTCTTTTGAATCATCAAAAATTATTTTAAATTTATAATGCATATCACTATTTACTCACTATATACTTCATAATTAGATTTGCAATATGCGTCTGTGCACACCAATATGTTTATGAGCAAACTGGCAAGAGTTTCACTGACGCACTTGTATATAGGCTAGATTGACCCAGGGTTGCTGGTAGCCAACCAGCGGTTTATATGCCGTGGTTGGAAACCAATTTTTTGTTCTACCACGCTCCTATCACCGTCACTGCACACCAATCACGTAATCCGACCTGGAAGTGATTGGGGATACGATTTCAATAAAATTAAAAATATCACGTATACGCGATATTTTTTCACCTGTAACTTACATCGAATATATGGGGCCGGCCGCAAAGAAAGAATGAAAAGAAAAAGAAATTCTATTTACCAATTGTGTAGTGGTTTCAATCGGTACGTGTGTTGTTACATTACAGGGTTATTGGACTCTTATGTCGTGAGTAAGGAAACAGATAACCTGCAAGTTTGTAGATAACGATATATGCAACTAACTGTCTACACGGACAGTTACATTCACATAACGGCACGCCCATTTTTCCTTTTTTTTTATTTATGCATATACGTGAATATTATTGTGATATGCCATGTTGTCACCTCTCTACAATATATTGCGCATATTATTTGTTTAATATACATGTATATTTATTTATGATATAGCATATAAAAAAAATATATAAGTGGTATACAAATATTTTTGTTCAATAATTAATATAAAATGTAACTTAAAATTTCTTAAACGTAGACATACGCTGTATAATTACATTATTACGATAGTTTCTCTTTATTGTTTTTCTTTTAGACTATCACATTGTAAAAATCAATTAACAATTACATACATCACAATGAATACAAAAGAATAATTACACACTATTCCAAGAATATTTTATTTATAAAAAAAAAAAAAAAGTTTGATGAAAATAATATGAAATCTTTTGATTGAATCAATACTGATTTTCAGTTACGGGACGAACACCATTAGGTGCAGATCCATAGGGCGATTGTGAATATTGTTGTGGGTAATTCTGCTGAATTTGATTTGGATGAAATTGTGGACGAATTATTTGTGACTGCTGATTATATTGGGGATGTTGCTGCAATGGTGCTGATTGGGGTTGTCCAATCGGTTTTAGAAGTTGCTGAGGATGCTGATACTGTGACTGAGCCAACTGCGTTGGTTGGAGGATGGGTCGCTGTGCCTGTTGAGGTTGTTGATATTGCGGTTGATTAAACTGCGTTGAATAAATAGGTCGTTGTGGTTGCTGATATGACGGTTGATGAGGTGCACTCGCTTGAAATACCGGTGGGGGTTGACTTTGGGGTTGTTGATATTGCGGTTGTTTGGGCAATGCTTGAGGTTGTGGACGATATTGATTAATTGGGGCAGGTTGAATTGATTGAGGAACGTAAGGTTTGTCCAAACGAACGTGAATTTTATTGGCTATTATATCGTAGGGAACTTGCGATTGGAATTGAAGTAACTGTTTGATAGATCCTGGTAGATTAGAGGAATATTGGGGAAGTTGCTCAGTTTGTGGTTGAGGTATTCGACGATATTGTGAAGGATCGAACTGCTGCTGTGGCTGATGTTGACGTTCATAGCGTGGTGCCTGACGCTTTTGCCTGTGCGGCTGATGGCCTTGTGCAGATAGTAACTTTTCATATTTGAATTGATCTGGGATGACACTTGTATAGGGAGTTTGTGCTTGGAATTTTAGTAATTGTTGTAATTGTGAAGGTAGATTGGATTTATAGTGAGGAAGATTTTCAGGGGCTGGTTGAGAGATTCGGCGATATTGAGAGAGATCAGGCTGTTGATGTTGTTGGGGCTGTTGATGTTGGGCTGCGCGTCGTTGTCTAACACGTTGACTATGTCGAATTGGTTGAGGTTCAGGTTGACGTTGATATTGCGTGTTTGGCTGCTGTCCATCTTGTTTTAATAACATCTCATATCTGAAATTTATTGTTGAAATAATGAAAAATTATACTCTAATAACTTTTCTTATGAATAGATGTATTTTCGGCTAACCTCCACTGTTCAGGAATGTGGTTGACATATGGAATTCGCGCTTGGAATCGTAGAATATCTTGAATTGTGGATGGAATATTACTGCGATAGGGTGGCTGCGGTTCGGTTGGTGACTGAACCCGTTGATGCTGCTGTTGTTGCTGCTGCGAATTTTGTTCTCGTGGATGAGTTTGTCGCCTTTGTCTGGCATGTCCACGAGACTTTCCACGATATTGACTACGAGTCGGTTGTTCAGCGGGCAGGGGTGATTCTGGCTCAGACTGTATCTGGGCTTGCCCCTGATCTGGTGAATTATTGAACTCATACCTGAAAAATATAGAACAAAATTTAGTCTCATTGATAAATACACGTAATTGTATTGCATAATTGTTTTACGTGCCGATATTGCTGCGGAATAATGTTTAAATATGGAATTTGCTGTTGGAATTGTAGCAGTTGTTGAATTTGCGGTGGTGCCTTGTCAAATACTTTGAAATTAGCATTTTTAGTTACAGCGCGTTGTGCTTGAGGAACTGGAGCCGCTACATTTTGATATCGCTGTCTTTGTGATTTTCGCCGAGGTACAGGAGCTGGTACGGGCACTGGTTCAGCGTAATTAATTTGACTTTGGGCCTGTGGTTGGGGTTGTGCTCGGGCGGTTTGCTGATACGACTTCCAGTTCACACTCAAACCTATATATTTAATACAATTTAAATTTATTTATTATTAAATTTAAATTTAGAATAAATCAATCGTTCATTAAAATAATTAATATTTAAGTATCCAATTTATTCAAATGTTGATTGATTACCGCTGGGATCTTGATATTGTAAAGCTGTGTTTGACCCTTGGTTTCTATCATATGGGCCTTGAATGGCACTCTGACTGTGCCCATCGCTGGCACCTTGAATTTGAAAATTGGCATTTCCATCACTTGCACCTTGGATTTGGAAATCAGCATTGCTATCAGTAGCTCCTTGTATTTGAAACTGGGCATTGGCATCAGTTGGTCCCTGAATGTGGAATTGGGCTTGGCCATCAGTCGCTCCATGAATTTGAAAATCGGAATTTCCATCACTTGCACCTTGAATTTGGAAATTACTGGTACCATCTGAAGCGCCTTGAATTGTAAAGTCTCCAGTACCCAAAGAAGCTGAATAAAAAATATTTCATTGATATTTGGTGACATATGTCGCAGAAATAAAATAACAAGTACCTATTTATCGTTATCATGTAATTATGCAAGTTGTCCGTGCCGTTTTTTATGCCATATTTACATATAAATTTTGAAGAATTTCTTTTATCGTGGAAAATTATATATATCCGACCAATCAAGTCTTATTGCAGATAGTTGTGTAAACTATCTTGTCCTTATTTTTATTCTATCGCCAACATTTTCGTAATCTACATATATATATATACATACCTTTCTGATCATCGTATTCGATTCCTTTCTCTCGATCGTACTTCAAGCCTTGTGCACGACGATTCCCATCACTTGGGCCTTGAATCCTGAATTGTGCTGCACATAATGGCAGAATCACTAGGAATAATATCTATAATGAAAAAAAAAAAATAAAAAGATTGTTACACATATATTTTTATCGTGAATTATTAAACTTTTTTTTATTTTAATGGCAGCAATCCTGTATAGTGGCTTTTTCTCAAGAGAATTAACATGTCCGTATTGACATGAGGAAGGGAAAGTTGCTCGTTCACAATCATATATACATATATATATATATATATATATATATATATATATATATACATATATACGTATAGAGAGATAGATAAATATACGTATATATACGTATGTGTTTCTATTGGAGTGAGTACATACGAAAGATTTATTACGAGGCTCAAAGCAGCCAGACACGATGAGCCATGTGTGCTATGACCTTTTTCCCATAACATTTTCCTTAACGTGGCGCGTTATGATGTCGTTAGAGCCGCAATGTAATGTTAGTTTCTTTCGTTTTTCATATGATTCAGCGAAAGGCAATATACACACGCTGTTCCCCGTACAGTCTACTGAAGCACAATTTAATACGATCAAGAGTAGCAAAATCAATAGGCCGAGATGGGTGTGTCGTTGCCCCAGTATTACGCATGTAATAGAAAGTCCCATATATAAATCCTAATGTTGTACTTTTTTCTATATCAAACGCAATATATCTGTTATGAGAATACAAAATGAAAGGATTCTTTTTTTTTTTCGTGAAATATTTTCTTAAATACTTTATATTCGACATTTGACTCACATTCAAATTCATTGATAATCCGAATTTAATTTGATAAAATTCATGTATCATATTGGCTTTCTTATTTCAATGAATTTACGCGATTTCCATGTCATATAATGAAATTAAATGAAATTATTGTAGATCGAAATGAAAGGAATTTCTTACAGCAAACTCCACAAGACACATTGTAGAATTTATAAAAATTATTCGTAAACAAAAATAAAAAGACAATTTCCACTATTATTGTGAGTAATTTTGAAGTGGCGATTGAAAGAGAATGAATTAAAAAAGATTGAATAGAATCAATGAATTAACAAATATTATAATAGTGACTTACTTGTATTCTTGTCATGACGACGTGCCAATGCCTGGACATGCTCGAGGGTGGAGTGTATCTGAGGCGGGCGCGCGCCTCTCGAAACAATTTTATAGGCGGGGGTTACGGCGAGGGGGATGTGACTCGTGGTGTGGTATCCACCTCTCTCCCATTCATTGTATTTCAATTTACACTTCTGGGAATACAAGTTTTCACCTCCACACACACACACACACACACAAACACACACATATATATATATATATATAT
>CAJUYH010000293.1:55876-104694 GCA_910591685.1 Galerucella tenella | reverse complement strand
ATATATATATATATATATATTTCAGTTTTTATAGAATATTTTAATTAACGTGTAAATAACAAAAAGTTCTGGTAATCACTATTTGATTTACTATGTTGATGAGTTTACAGTTTGTTTCAATTATCTAAAAGGTTCTTTAGCCATTTTTTACAACTCATAAATCAATCGAGGCAGTATTGTTTTCATGCTACGAATGAACTCAATAATTTCGTGAAATCTATTCAATATAATTGATATAACGTAATATAAAAAATTATGGATACACCAATGAAATATTTATTAAGTTCTCTGTCTTAAACGATGATATGCAATGAACAAATAAATAAGAAAGTGCAGAATCGTGATTCAGAATAGACAGATTAATCAATAAATATATAAATAGTATGGCTGATCAATGTAAGACACATTGAATACATAAAAGCTATACAGCGTGAAGGCCACGAAAGTGGATCGCACTTGCACGCAGCTGGTCGCTCGCCTTCCTGATCCGGAGAAAAGCTATCACCTATATACAATGTATATATATAGCAAAGTGAAATCAAATAAAATTATATCCCACACTTACATTCTAAATTGCACCGACTGATACAATAATTTGTGAAAAATATTAAATTACTTGCAGAATGTTTTTCCATTTACATATGCATATATTTCGTTCGATTTGTTTTCTTCATTGATTTTTGTACAATAAAAGTATCACTGGATATACAGCAACTATGCACAACATTATATCTACATTAATTTCTTTATTCTAAAATCAAGTTCACGTTGAAGACACAATATCAACATAATTTTCATTCTTTCTTAAATATTTCAGCAATATTGTCATAAACTTTCCCGTCTGCATTGAAATAAAAAACCTGATTGGGATAAGAACCTGAGCGTTCCATCACATTTTCAGACAAAGCTTTTGGTACAAAGGGTTTTTGTGGGTGAAAGCGAATGTGATCGGCAAGAACATTGTATGGAATTTGGGCTTGATATTGCAGCAGCTCTTTGATTGCACCGGGCACGGAATAACCATCATCCTGGTATTCTTTACTGTCTTTTGAATATGCCGGTGTTGGTGAATTGTTGTCCAACGATCTCTTTGTTACTTGTTGTGATGAAAAATAACTGTTATCACTTGCTGAAGTGTAGCGAGGTATATTGCCATCATTCCTATATCTTATTCCATTTTCCCTTGAAATTTTGCTCACTCTGGCAATGGTCTGAGCGGGTGATACTTGCTGATATGTTGGACGATCAGCAATTGAAGATCGTGACAGTCCCACGTTATGACCGGTGGATTTGGGAGCGACAGAATTGTCTGATGACAAATCTTCATATGTTGTTGGTGAATTCATATTGTAAAAAAATGCATGAGGATTTACATAAGGTTGTTGAGGTGTATACACCTGATACATCAATTGTTTTATATGATCGGGAACTTCATTGAATGGTCGATACTGGTATGAATATTGAGTAGGTCGGCCTATTGGTGCCTCATTAAGGTTCGCTGGTTTGCCTTGGTGTGTGTTATGTTCATATGCCTGTTGATCTAAATGAAACTTGGCCATTATTTACACCGACAACAATGCATTTAATTACAACAAAGGTATACACCCATTATTGTCTCGCCACTTACCAATTTGTCTTTTTCCCTCGGAGGAATTTCGTGGAGATTTCTTCACTGTTTGACGAATATTGTCAGCGTGAGTATCGCTGATAGATAATACCATGAAGAATAATGCCTGAAACAACAGAAAAAAATTATCAAAAGGCTAAGTAGAACTAATACTAAGAATAATGCAATTCGTGTATATATTTGCATTACATTAGAAAGTATACATCCTAGAAGATGCATCCTTGAATGCATTGACATTATTCGATCTTTATCTTATTGCCATGTGAATGTTCAATGGAATTTTTTTAAATTAAAATTTTCCAAATTTCCCTTTATTTATTAAACTACGGAAATAACAACTTCATAATTTCGTTGTAATGATAACTGACGAATGATTTTAAAAAATACTAAAATTGTCTTAAATTTACAAAACTTTCACTTTCTTATGGATTCACATAAAAAATAAAATTGCAATTTACTTGTTCCGACGTTTTCACTAATTTTTGATAATAACATCATAGTTATATTTTTTTTATTCAACTGATTGATGCGGATATCATTGTTATTTTTCATAGAAAAATTACTCACAGTGAAAATGATGGCGTTGCGCGAAGACATGTCTCGTGGATGTGTGCTTCAAGTTTGGTCGAACAAATCCACTGTTGTTGACTGTGCGACTTCTTTATACAGTCCCGCGGGAAGGTTCAACTCGTGTAATTGGTTACTGGAAACATTGCAATGAGTTGCCACTACTTTTTAAAGACATTTAGCCTGAGGTATAAACTAGTGAAGCCGTATGGACTTTTAGGTATTATCTATCACGTATATAAAAAATATAATTTTGGTGTAATGCAATCGTAATACATAGACTATTACCCGGAAGTTATATGGATAGATCTGCAATGTGATTCTGTCTAAATTGCTCATTGGCCAATATAATTCATTTATATACTTGCTTTTCAGCAATTATTTCTCGGAAAAACGATAATATTCATTCATTTTAAGTACGTTTCGTTGTTTCATTGATATTTTATTGCAAATGATTTGCGTAATAATAAGAAATTTGTCAATGCACGTGAAAAAATATATTTTACCTATTTTTTTTTCTCCGTAAACAATAACATTTATTGCCCATAATATTTAATGACAGTGATTATTATTAGATACTATTGTTTTTATTCGCTTACCAAATAAGAACAGTTCCATAAAACAATTCAATTTTTTCGCAATCAGACCAATTGCAACCTGTTGATTATACAGCTTAGATAATGAAAAACATACCACAGTCAATTATAAAACATTATCTCGGTCTGCTAACCAACATTTCTTCATCATCGATTATAAATATAGTTTTATACAGGCGTTGATAATATTACCGACATATCTCCGAGTTATCCGCTGATGAAGGTGTCATGGTAATTTATCACCATTGAAATGTTCGTCTTATTGAAATACAATATGAAACACAATTAAATATATCGTAATATTGAAAGGGCTACGTGATTACAATCGAATTAAGTTATACAAGCATTGTGTTTTGTACAAACTGAATGGAAGAATTGGAATTCATGTGCATTCATGAGCCCAATCCCATTGACATCCACAATAGTTTCATGATCAAATCAACTTTGAAAATAATAAATTTTTCAATGAGTCAGCTATTGTATTTTGCGCACTTAACGTGTTTGCATGACACCTTGCTAACACTTATACCCGTTAATAATAAGCCGTGGAATAGCTATTGGTACTAACTGGTTATTGGCACACCCAATACTGGGCACAGATGTTGCGATGCATATATTGTAATGACTGCATACATACAAATGGCATCTTAAACGAACGGAAGAATAATGTTGGATTGCATTAGTGTGCATCCAAAGCAAGACTTGGAGTATGGATATGTCACTGGGCGATAATCGGATTCAATGAGGGCGTGGTTGAAAAACCCGATGGACGAATATATCGTGAAAGAAAAAGTGAAAGAGAAATAGGTAGAGAGAGAGAGAGAGTACTGAGCTGAGGCGTGCGAACGTGGATGCTAATGGAGATGCAAAAGGGTATATAGTAGACGATAGACTGTGTGCGCAGGTTATATATACGATCCAAGGCCTTTTGGCCTCAAAGGAGATCCTGAGAAACTGGAGAACTCTCAGCAACCGATGTATAAAACGCCCTACTCATTTATTCTTTGCGCATTGTCGCTTCTCAATTCTGTTCAATAGTTTGTTCTGTACTATGTATTTCATATTTGTAAGTTACAATAATCAACAGAAGTGGTGAAAATATTTTTTGACATTTAATCAATAATTTCTTAGTGGGTTTTTACTAGAAGAAAATTAAATTGTGACATTTTAGGTAGGATTGTTTGGAGTAATTGCCTTGTCAATTGCTCAAGACCCACGACACGCGGCAATACTCACAGATGCCCGATATCTCGCTGGTGATGGCACATTTGGCGCTGCCTACACCCAAGAAGACGGAGTTCAATTTAAAGAAGTGAGTGATGCTAACGGCGATCGCCGGGGTTCATATTCATATGTGGATCCAACAGGCCATCGACGCACAGTCCAATACACTGCCGGAAAAAATGGTTTTCAGGTTGGTAATAATTAAAAAATCATTTTAAACGTATTGCCACTTATTCCAATAAATTATTTTAGCCTATCGGTGAAGGGATTCCAAAAGTAACTCTACCAACCCCACCGCCATCGGGTTACGAGCCACTTCCGGAATATAATCCCCCAGAGTACCAATCTCAACCGGAGCCTCATACCCGATCACAGCCCCAATCCCCACCACGATCTTATCAATATCAAACTGAACCGCAATATATTCGCCAATCGATTTATCAACCGCGGTCGACACCCGCGCCTCAATCAGCATATCAACCTCGCTATCAAAATGAATATGAAGTTGCCAACTATCAATTAGGACCTGTACACCGACCTATATTACGTCAACAACGGGTTTTAGTACCGTATAAACCCTCTCAAACGCCTCCAAAATACCGATCGGAAAGTCATTATCACCATTATGACAAGCAACCTGAACCGCGATATGGACCACACATTGAATATTCTTTCAACACACCATCCGAATCGATATATCAGAATGAATATCGTCCGGAATATAATGACAACACTACACCATCGCCACAAAAATATTATCCACCGGGGAAGCTGGACTTTACCCGAACTCCCGACGGTTTCTCCTACACTTTCACTAAAAGCTGAATCCACTATTGAAGATGAGTAATAGATTTTAAGCCAATTATCTTACGATATCGCATTTATGCATGAATATACCTATAAATATAATTTGTATCATTCCATTTGTACGGCGCAATCATTATCGCGATGTCCTTCAATTAATACAGTAATACAATTAAGTCTCGATTTAATATATGTATTAGAAGAATATATCTCAATTTCGTTGAAATAAAATTGAATACATTGGCAATAAAGCACAGATGTAATTTCTTTTTTTCTTCTTCTTTCTATTGCTTTATGTTCTATCTGTAGAATAAATTTATTATTATATTTATAATAAAAAAATAGTTGCAAATGGATTAATCATGTGACTCCACCCATGAAATACAATGTAAAGTGCATTTCCCCGTTTGTGAGTGTGTGTTGATCTCTTTTACACCTGAGAACTAACTCTTCTGTGTTCAATTTACTTTCATCTTGTAACCTTTGATGACTCGCCTTTATTTCGATATGATGCAACACCGGGACTTAATGGTAATCTCAGACTATGATCATGTCAATTTCACATTTATGTGGTGGAACATAATATTTATTCTGGAAGAAAATAAAAAACAAAAGATGAATATAAATAACTTGGAAATATTTATTTTTTTGTTCGATATTTATTTATAAAGATAATATTGTGAGTATACATAATTGCATAGTTATGATTATGGCAGTAATATACTGACTCTGATTAGCTGCGTGTGACATCAACAGTATAAAAGTAGTTAAAAACCAGCTTGCTAGAAGTGATGGCGTTTAAAAGTACATTCCTTATAACAAAAAAATAAAGAGAAATAAAAATAATAATATGTGTATATATATTTGTATAAAAGAAAACAGATGTATCACTACAATTAATCTGCTGTATTGTATAGTTATGCCACTCGTGCCTCCACGTACGTAACCTTATTATCATATTTAGTTTAAAAGTCAATTGATGATTCAATATAAGTAAATCCAAATACAAGGCACTATCCTGTCTAAATGAGTTTTGGCCAAAAATTCAAAGAAATTGAAGAACAAACTATTCTATACAACTTTGACATTTTTTTTGTTTCAAATTCAATCACACATCACCATAGTATAATCAATGACGATAACTCGCTCAAGCAATTTTTTGCTTTTTCCTCTGATTGCACTTTTTTTTTGTAACACTATAAACAAAGAAAATAATAATGGACTTTATAAAAATATAGTTCCTAGAAATATTTATGAAATTATTTTGAGTAAATTAAAATCTTTTATATATACAATGAGCATGTGCTCAATTAAGATTTCACTTGTAAATGAATAAAAATATATAGAAAATTATCCTATATCAATTAAATGTAAAAATAATATAAAGAATAATATGTATATTTTCCTTCACATTTATTCGCTCTTGAGTTTCAGTCATGTCCATTTCATCAGCCTAAAAGAAACATCATTTTGTGTAACGTAGGAGGCACGAGGCGTCATTACATACAGCTGCCATTTCTTTATTTAATATCCATCCAATATTTTTCTTTTCAATGATTAGAACTTATATTTTCTAATTATTGTTTATTCATTTTTTTATCTTTTACGAAGATAAGAAAGCGATGTATATAAGCAAATTTAATTTGTCCGTCACAGACAAACGCTGAAGGAAAACATCGCGAAGTGTAATAGAAAAAAAAATGATGGGAGGCTACAATAAAATGATATCTATTTACTTACGATGAGATACTGGCTTGACAGCAAAAATCAATCATTTGATAACTGTCAATATTATATCGTAATAACCATTTTGTTTTCGCAAACAAAGTTGTAAATGCAGCAGTGAATTCACATCATCGTCACTGTTGTTATGGTAAGACACGTATTGACGATAAATGATGGTAATATGAAAAATTCTAGCTGCATAATCCCGAGGGATCAACTAAACCACGTGCAATTAATTCGGCCGTCGCTGGATCTTGTTTAATTCCCGAATGTTGTGTTGATGTCTGTTGCGCTTGTGGCGTTTCAAAATGAGAACGAACGTGAAACATAAATTCAGTTTTATCCGTGAAATCAGTACGACACATTAGACAAAAATGCCTCTCGGAAACGTAAGGTTGTGGCGGTTGGGCTGAACCAGGAAAATATGCAGCCGCATGTTGAGGCGGACCGGACGCATCCAAGTGGGACCTAAATATATAGAAAAAAAAATATAAAATAATATGATCAAATATTGCAACTATATTCGCTGCAATATTACACAAGAATAATATTTACCGCGCATGTTGCATCCATTCCTCTCTTGTGGCCATAACGCGTCCACACAATTCGCAGGCCCAAGTTACTGGTTCTTCCTTTAATTTATGAATGGAATCCTGACGCGGTTGTTGCTGTTGTTGTTGTTGTTGCTGCTGCTGCTGCTGTTGTTGTTGTTGTTGCTGCTGCTGTTGTTGTTGTTGCTGCTGCTGCTGCTGCTGTTGCTGTTGGTCCGAATTTGGTGCTGTGGGTGTTGATAACGGTGTCACACCGGGTCTGTGTCGCAGTTTATTCATGTGAATAACTAATTTATCACGTCGAGCAAATGCTTTTCCTGCGAACAACAATTGTATTTAAAAAAAAATGAATGGAACAATATGAACTTATGTAAATATGTTTGTTTAAAAAACGTACCACAAACTTCACATGAATATGGTTTCTCTCCTGTGTGTATACGCATATGAATAACGAGCTTGTCTTTACGAGCCAAACCCTTACCACAAACGGTACAAGCAAATGCTTTTGTTGCTGGTTCACCGGTGTTTGTTGCTTTTGATACTGAACCAGGTCGTACGCCAACATTATTTGTCGTTCTTAATGGTTGATTTATCGTTGGTGGACGATTATTTGGGAATTGTTGATCAGTAGTGCCCGGAAATACTGGCATTACACCACCAGACCGTGCCATTGCTGCCGAATAGTCCGGTGACCTCATTTAAAATAAATGAGCAAAAATATTAATTACATAATTCAACCATATTAATATTTGAAGTATTACTGTACGATTAATTCATTTTTTAATTACCACGTGCCAATAGAGCGAAGAACGCGAACGCCGTCATCATAACCGAGACCATCGTCAGGTAATGTGAATGTTGGATTTGGTGGTAGCGGTGCTGTTGATGGTAGTGGTACAGACCCACCAAGTCTTGCCTGGGTTGCCTGCTGTGCCATGTGCTGTTGCACCGCCGCATGCGCCACTGCATGTGCTTCTACGTACGCAGAGCGTTGTTGCTGTGGCTGTCCACTTGTCGACATCTTGTCTTTATCGTTCTAAATAGAGAGAAAAAAAAATAAACAAAAAAGATACTAAAATACGTCCATTACAAACAATCTCAAAACAAACTCGAGATGGCAACAGTATTATCACTGTATTATTATTTTTCTTGATTTCCTTTCTCCGACGATTACGTCAACAATGACGCAATATTGTTATTTAACTAATAATGATTAATGACAATGAGTTGATCATGTTCGAGATGGATTATTATATTATTTGCAATATCGGGAACATTGCGATTTTATTATGCGAAATTCCCTCTCGCGACTGAATATTCCATTTTCTCTCGCTCGTAGTAATTTCCAAGAGTTCGGCCGATCGATGATTCGAATTAAACTGCGGCCGGAAACGGTTGTATCAAGGAAACACCATGAATTAATACTGTTTGTTATCATTTAAAAGCATCTTCGTTTTCATCCTTTACTTATTTTGTTATCTTCATGCTTAATTTTATATATACATATGGAGAATAATTTAGTCCCTGAAGGGCATTATAATGTCGTAGAAAAAATGAAAAAAGAACAGGCACGTGTCCTTCAATTGCTGTTGTTTGGATTCTTTAGTGCAATTACCGAAATGAATCGCCAATAAACAACTTATCCTTGATATATATTATGATACTAAATATATAGTTGTTATGAATTGATGGTTTCATTATTTAAAGTTGTCAACACAGTGAGCTTATTACTTAATTAACTAAATTCATACATCACTTGTCATACATCCATTAAAGTATATGTAAACTCACTCCAAATTATTTTCAAATCGTACTCGCTCTGTTACACAATGTGATAATATTCCACAATAACCAATTTCGTTCGGTGCCAACACCAAATTTCACAGTGAAATAACTAAAAATGCACAAAACCGCAATAGCCAAAAAGCAAAATAGGAATTAATAATGAGAATACAAATGGAAAAATTAAACAGCAAGATAACAGTGAAAATGTAATGAAAAGGGAGAAAGTGATTATTTGGTAGTGCAGAGCAACGCGACTCACAGAATGGACGATACTGCAGAACGTGGGATAAAGGGGGAACACGAAATAAAAAAAAAATGTTAGTGGAGCAGAGAGGGGAGAGGGACGGACCAGACGAGACTGCTGTTGTCCAGAGGGGATTGAGAGCGTGAGCGAGTGAAACAGACTTGCAAAAAGTGAGACAACAAAAATGAAAAGGTATAGAAGAGAGTGAGAGGGAGAGAGAAGAGGGACTGCAGTCTTGGAAGAGTGCGGTTGACACTGGGCTAACGTGGATGCTGCTGCTGTTACTGACGTTGTTGCAACGATATTATATCGCAAGAGGACAGCGAGACACCCATACACATATATATATATATATACTCACATATACACAGTGTTATAGAATTGAGGGGGCTATGAAGGCATGCGGAATGCAGCGTGGTAGACGTGAGAGGCGATACTGGCGCGTTCACGACACGATCGCCCGAAACAAACGGTTGGAAAGAGCACTCAATACCACTGAATGCAGTGAAACTGAGGATGATGGCGACGACAATCAAGACACCCAGGAGAATGTGGGAAAATGCAATTGGCTGATGGTAGGGGAACGAAACAGAGAGAATGAAAGAATGTAAGAATAAGTGATGATGGTGGTGAGTCTTGAAAATAGAGGGAGAGAGGGCGCCGCCGTTGCACGCGTGAAGGTCCTGCTGCCGTGGACCTCTCCTCGCTACTACTATACATTCACAGGCGTCTGCTACGGCCTCTAATGTTGCAATGGATAGGATACTTATATGCATATGTATATGTATATGTGTAAAGAGGGAGAGATGAATTGAAAGTTCCTCTCTTGCTTGCGCCCATTGCACTGCTATATTGTACATGGTATAGACAGTCTGCTATGGCGAGCATTGCGTTGTCGCCCAACCGACCTTGACATTGACATTGAAAAAAATCAACCTGATGTCCTTGATAATGCTGTATACAGCACAAATGCACTGTGAAATATTTTTCACCATTGAAAAACATCAATATTCACCCACCTATCTTCCATTTTTATACGTAAGAAGAAAAAAACAAAGTCGAATTTCCTTGTGCCATGATATACGTGTATCGGTGAATGTATCTTTATATTGGTATACATATGATATTGTGTGGATGATTTTAAAATGGTTTGAAACAGGTTTTTCTGAGACCGAAGAGGAGGCGAGGAGTTTGCGAACCGCAAACGCACCTGTATCTCAATACTCGAACGTGGAGGAACCGAATGGGTGGATCGACCGATCAGCCAAACCAACACTTGTGATATATCTACCTATATATAGAGCAAAGGCAAACATACATATGTTGAGTGCCGCGGGGAGGAAGAAAAGAGACAAGAGACCGGAGAAAGCGGAAGAGAGTGGTAAGAGGGGAGATGATTGTAGAATCGAATGCGAGACGGTTATACTCCATCCAGACAACGAGGATGGAGCAAGGCGAGACGCGTCAAAAAGAAAGGTGGAGAAGGAGGTGGAAGAGTGTTTGCAACTAAACTGACTCTCGCTTTCTCTGTGCGCGCAGCGTACACGACGACCATCGACTACGGCGCACCGGAGCCCTCGCGATCAATAGGCTCGCTGCGACATACGACTGTAAATATATGTGCGTGTCAGCGAGAGGGTGAGAATTATTGAAATGGTTGTTGGTGAATTGTAGTGGGGACATGAAATCAAGGACCATCCCCAAACCATTACTGATCAGCGACGCTCTGTATATTTTATCGAGTATAATGCGGCTGTATCATCAGACGAAATTGCATACAAACCAATTTTATTACTGATAATGTAGCATTGATTTCATTTATATAACCATATCTTCAGGGAAATTTGATTATATTGGACAAATTGTCACTTTGTGTGATCGATCCATTTTCATTTGAAAAATTAGTAAGATGAATTTGTATCTGCGATATTTTGTTGATTTGTATATTGGTAATTGTAGGAAATTCCGTGTAATACAAGGGCGAATAAATCTGCAACGATTGTCTCTTAAAGGGATGACAAGGTCGAGGGTAGATGGGAGGCTGAGGTTGAGGTTGAAAGGGAATGGATGGAGAGACAGAGAGCGAGAATTAATGGTTTGTGTGTGAAATATATAGATGTACTGAAGGTCTTCACGTACAAAAAACATTTACTACCGACACGAATTTACCGTACTTTTTTTTTTGTTTCGTTCAGTTGGAATTTTTTCCATTCTCCGGCCAAATTATTGTTACTAAAGACTGCGTCCAATTCACGAGTTTTCTCTTGTTTTATAATGGCAGGCTCAATGATAATTAATTGATAAACGTATGTTCAAACAGTAAATGAAATTGGAATGAAATTTCCTACCTGACTATTGACCGATTGTGCAAGATGTTTCAGGCTCTCTGAATAATTTTTTAAAACAGTCTCTGTTGTCATACAACTAACTCGAAATTCATAAAACATATCCAATTTATAAACGCATTTCTGGCATATATTTTTTGGGAGTGCGTCTTCCTTGGTTATCTGCAACATAATAATGAAAATAAAATATAAATTGTATGAATTATTATTTGACTATTATTGATGAATTGGAAGAATTTTACATTTGACGGCTCGTAATGTCATGTCATGCTATTGATATTGAATATAGAATTAGTTGCAAAATTTTAGTGATAACAAGTCAGTATATTAATCGACTTATTCAATATTCTCGTATAATCATACGAATAGCTATTGTAATTTTTTCAAAATGTATATATACTACATTTTCAAAATAAATATACATTCAAACTCACTCACCACAGATGGTATACACGAACGTATTTTAAATAATAATTGCCTCTGTTCGCCTTCTTTATCAAAAATTTGCATTTGATGATTGCTTTTAAGCGAACACAATCTGCACAGTTCGGAAAAACTAAAGTCCTCATTTATTGCCATTGTTTTATGTGATGGCTAAAACAAATGATTTGATGATAGGTTATAGCACAACACTAACAAATCCTTGGAGTGCAACAATTTTTTCTTAAAAAATTGTGTTTCAACACCAATCGAAATTACCACTCAACTGAAATGTTCACTAAATGTCTATCTATTTAAAAGTATATTTTTGTTTATTATTTGAAATAAAAAAAAGTATACATAGAAAGAGAGCTACTGTGTTAAACCGGAAGAGTTGAGCGTCGCCATTTTTAACTTTCTTCGGGGGCCACCCTAATCCACATTGTGTGTTAGTGAAATTTACGCTAGCGCATACACACATTTTTCATGGTCAACGGCTACCTAGCGGCACACTTATAAATCAATCGCTACATTTCATTGGATTATCAGTCGGTCAAACAATTTTCTGTCGCACCGACATTAATTGCGAGCGGGTTAAAAGAATATATTCAATTTATAGTGGATGTACGTTGGTAGTGGAATACGCAATGAATTACCATTTACAATGTATTTTTTGACTATTTTTCAGTATAATAATACAAGAATGACTTAGAAATAGGCAATAAATTTTTCAGTGCGTAATAGTGTCGTGTCTATTATCATAATTATCATGTATTGCACAAACATAAACGGGTATATTTTCTCTCATGATTCATAGCACTATTGATGGTTATCTCCTCGAATACATATATATTATTAAAAGCGAAAAAAAAAAAAATAAAAATGCAATAGTAGTCTACAAAGTATGACATGATATATGATAAATTAAAAATGGATAAATGCGAATATTTTAAATGACATGCAAGTGATTTTATCACATACATATATTATATTGAAGTATGAATAGTGTGTTATAAAATATAATGAAAAAAACAACTAAAGGGTAAACATAATTGTCCATTGGAATAGTTAGAATCTATTTAGGTGTGTAAGTGCTGTAAAAAATTGCGCATAAAACGATAATAAATAGTGAAAATGATTGGTTCCAACAAGTTCCAACACATGCTGTCGTATATTCCAGGACTATTGACTATGTCACTTGGCATCTATCTTGTGATTAAGCAGCCACTAGTGAATTATGTAATGAATCAAATACATGGGGTGAGTAATGATCATTTCCATAAAATGCCATATGCTTTACCATCATTAAATCATTTTCTCAATATTTATTTTTCTCTATTATATATACATTTTTTTTCTTATTACGCAATTAGTGTGATTAAACTATTTATCGTGATTTTGTATTTCCTCTATTTTTTATACTTTCTTTTTTATTTTGTTTATCGACATTTTCGTTTTAGAATATAGAATTGGTTGAAGGAACAATGGGATACAATATATGGACAGATTTGAATATTTATTTCCGTGTATGGCTATATCACGTTACCAATCCTGATGAAGTGATGGAAGGCGCATTGCCCGTGTTCGAAGAGCGTGGACCGTATGTTTATGAGTAAGACCAATCGTTTTATTTAATTTAAATTAACGTTGCGATACCGCCCATATATTGTATGCTGTACATTATCAATTACAATATCAAAATTGCTTACGACCATTCATATAAATATGTATATATATATATATATATATATATATATATAAATACACACACATGCACGGATGATATTGGTTTTAGTGTGAGGCTGGAGAAACATGTGATAAGTGTGGACGAAGAAACAGATGAGATTACTTTCACCACGATGAAAACATATCGATTCAACAAAAAAGAATCTGGAAAGAACTCAGATGATGATGAAATTGCGATACTCAATACTGCTTATTATGGATCAGTTCTTACTGTAATTATTATCATTGATACATACCCACTTATTGAAATGTTCAGATATTAATATTTGGTGATTGCAGATAGCTGACAAATTTCCCATGTTTGTTGGAAAATATGGCAACAGTATGCATTATTTATTTCCCGATACTTACGACATATTTCTGCGCGGAAAAGTTAAAGACATTTTATTTGATGGATTGCCATTGGTATGTGACAAAGAAGCCCATAGCACACTTGCACTTGTTTGCACCACACTTCGGGGGAAAAAGCCACCAATAATAAAGGACACGGATGTGCCCGATCATTATACATATAGTCTCTTTGGCAGAGTAATTATTTATTCATTTATTTTCCAATTGCTTAATTATGTTTTTTACACAATGAAAATAAATAATTGTATACGCAATACAAAATTTGTCGAAACTTAAAATTACCATAGATGAATATGACCGATCAAGGTCCCTTCACTATTAATAGAGGAAAGAAGAATAAAGATGCTTTAGGCAATATAACGTCTAATAAAGGTAAACGTGTATTAAAATACTGGAGTGATCCACGATGCAATTTGATATCGGGCACTGATTCAATAACATGGCCACCGCTCAATGGAAAGTCACCATTTGTTACAGTTTATGAGCCCGATATATGTCGGTATGTACAAGCTTAATCTTAAAACAAAAAATAAACATTCTTCTAACTTCTGTTTGCTTAAGGATAAATTATATTACGTTAAAATACTAATTTATTCGTAGTTCGATTAATCCATACTATAAGAGAGAAGAGATAATTCACGGTTTGACGGGTTACCGTTATCAATTGGACGAAAAAACATGGTTAGATAAAAATATCGAATGCTATTGTCCAAATAGTAAGAAGAAAGTGCTGCAATGTCTACCAACTGGTCTCATGGATATCACCAAATGCCAAGTTATTATGCATTATTTATCTAATGTAATATTGAGCGAGTTTGCATGACATACCAACAATATCTGGACCAATCTTTCGATTTGATGATCAATACATTGTTATGTAAAGCTGTCATTATTTTTTCTATTTATGATATAGGATGCACCAATAATATACTCCGAACCACACTTTCTTCATGGTGATCCAAGTCTTATCGAATTTGCACAAGGTTTAAAACCCAATGCTGATATTCATACGACGTATATAGTAATAGAGCCGACAAGCGGTGCACCACTTAGTGGGTCAAAAAAACTTCAGCTCAATATAAAATTGAAACCAATTCCAGGTGTTGAACTGTTGGCGAATGTCAGTGAAGGATATTTTCCATTACTTTGGGCTGAAGAGGTGATTATTTCATACACACCATTCATTCATTTGGTCTATTTAATATATTGTAGCAATCATATTGTTGTCAATTATTCCAGGCGAATGTTGCGACCGTTCAACAATTGTCACCCGTTATCATGGCCCATAGATTACTTCATGTTTTCGAGTATCTTCCTTGGTTACTAATAAGCCTCGGTGCATTTATTACTGTGAAAATTTGGTGGGTCCGAGGCGGAAATAACAATCAAACAATTGTTAAGGTCACGGCTATTCAATCGCAGCATGTCACAACAATTTATCCGGTTGAGCGAGTTATTCATCGTAGAGTAGATAATCGCCGTGAGCATGCATTTATGTGAAGGTCAAACCGTCAATGACGCATTTGGGTGATTGTTTAAACGCCCATGTGTACTTGTGTTTGAGGATATAATTTTGTTTTTCTTCACACGATATTCATTCAAGTGATTGTGGAACATTATTATTTCTGGTTGCTGCTTTTTTGTTTGAGTAGTTGAAAAATATTGAAGATAATCACGTTGAAATAAGCAGCACTACGAATAAATTTTAATGATATCCACTAGAGACACATAAGATCCAGTAACCAATGCAAACATTGCAAACGATATGAGAAATATGTTTTTTATTAGTCTCCATTTGATTGTTCCTAAATGACTCTCCCAGCACGATATTGTTTCGACTATTGCCGGAATACAAATACCAAGAAACGAAAAAAATACTGCACCTACTAGAGAGATAAATGGCTCCAAATTTGGAATTGCAATTGCAATAACAACTGAAACAATAAATTGGCAATTTAATTGATGAGCCGAGGTTAATGTACAGTGTTGAAGCTTAAAGCATTTATCTCACACTTACCTGTGACTAATGTCATGAATATCCTGAATACTGTCTCGCCAATTTTCGCAAATTTGTGACTAAATCTTGGCCTAATTGCATTTGACATTATTTCAAGTGGTACGAAAAATTGAAGACCATAAGTAAAGAGTATTGCTAGCGCAATAAGAAGTTTTGCGGCTTGTGCAACCCTAAAATTCAAATGATCTAATGATATGAACAAATCAATTGATTAGTAAATCTTGTCAGTGAGAGAATAATATTCTTACGGAAATGAAACATCGAGATTTAGCGTAACAATTGACTGTGTGTCTGCACCATATCGTAAATAACCAAATACACCCACAACTGCATACAATGCAACGACAATGCTCATAGTTATATTTAAAACACTTGGGCAACCAAGAAAATGTTGTGGTTTTTCCATACTATTCTCTACTGGCATTACCTAAATAAATATATATATTAACATAATTCAAATAAAACAGTTGCATTGCACTATAATAAAAATATTTGTGTTAATTTATGACTTACCACTCCGATCCCCTCGATGGCGAATATAACTGTAGCAAAAAATATGGGTAAATTCTCGACATTGGCCACGTACTTGACAGTGCTTATTGGCTTTAGATCAGTGAATATGTAGTACAAGGTGATTGCTAGTCCAACAACGATGAAGACATTTGCGAGAAATGAAAAGGGAACGAGATACTTGAGATTGCGAACTTGCGCAAGGAGAATAAGTGCTGGTAGCAACGCAATGATGTACAATCTTATATCAATGGTAGTCCCCGGCGTATAAAATTCGGCAATCTAACAGCAATTGTCAATTTACATTAATATATTATTTTATTTTATCGTCAATTTCATTGTCAATTAAATTATTGAATAAAATGGATTATACCTGCTTAACAGACGTTGCCACGAATACAACATAAACACATGCGCCACCAATATAAGTGGCACAAAGCGCTGTATCTACCACACCTTTCATTAAATTTGCAAACGGTCGTACAGGTTGTGGACCAGATGCAAATGCAGCTTGTGCAGTTTCGGCATACGTCATTTTTGGTGTTTTCATTCGCCTGCATAGCACGTGAGACGATTTTACGAGGATGTGAACGCAGTGTGCACAGAGAATGCCAATTATTATTGTGCCGAGTCCACCGAAAATTAATCCACCATTTTTTACAGCATTTGGCATCGCAAGAATTCCAGTCCCTAACGATGATTTCAGTAAATGCGCCAATGAACCAATATCCCTGTTGATTGTCATTATTTCATCATCGTTT
The DNA here is from genome assembly GCA_910591685.1 of Galerucella tenella. Taxonomy (NCBI): domain Eukaryota; kingdom Metazoa; phylum Arthropoda; class Insecta; order Coleoptera; family Chrysomelidae; genus Galerucella; species Galerucella tenella. The sequence goes on along the minus strand of CAJUYH010000293.1, from coordinate 87,421 downwards.
TATATAACAACAATAATAATAATAATAATAATTTATTCATGTATGGCCTCTCCGGCTTTCTACATCTCCTTTACATATATCATCTTTACATTTTTGTACTTTTTCATTTTTACACTCTTTGCAATATTCTTATATCGCTTCCATGTACCATCTTCACACTCTCTAATCATGATTTTATGTATATTTATATATATATCGCATTATATATGTGTCATTTTTTGTTATTACAGTAATGGATATAAAGATATTGTTATTTGTTTAAAGACTTACGAATTGGAATTTTTCTTGTCACGATGTTCAAATGGATCGTAGAGTTCATCTTTTTCATTGTACTCGCCAATAGCACCCGCTGCGATTTTAGCTCTGTCAATTAAAATGGGAAATTAAGCAATACATTCATCTGAAATTGTTGAATTTCATTATAATTTACGACATCAGTATACTCGATTGATTTTCAATGATTAGCAATCTTAATCACATTTCCGAGTATTCTTTTAGAATATTGTTGATAAAATTTTTAAAGAAAAATATGTTTGAGTAGTAACAACAAAAAATCGAACAACATCAATACATTCTTATCACTATATGGTGAAAGGTAAAGAGGAAATGATTATTATTTGATATTGTGTTTGCGTATCTCTCAGATTAACATGTTGTCTCGTCAGATGCCATATCAGTCACCAAAACAAAAATGAATTGCTCCAGACAGAGTAAAAATATCGACGGGCAAAGAAAAAATATAAACAGAATTACTCGACATAAACATTTACAATAAATTTATTTTTTAATTGAAATTGCTTCAAGTTTATTGACATATTATACCTTATTGACATTAGCTCACGATTAAGTTTAATCCAAGATGATTGTGAAAGCATTCTTTTATACTCATTTTTACGTGGAAGAACAAATTGTTTATCCAACATTGTCAACATTAGAATTTAAGTGTACTCCTACTTACGTGCTGCTAAATTCCTTCATCGGACTACCATGTGTTTCGTTATCTGCTTTTTTTGCCCACATGTTCAATGACTATTCTGCGAGAATAAATTAGACTTCATTAATGTTACGTCAAATCATTAATATATTTATCGATTTATTTATATAATATAAAGATAATATTGCATTATGATGAGGAATAATATTATTTCTATGGGAGATATTATCGCTGCAAATACACTCACGAGAGAAACATTTATTGTATCCACATAATATATTGATGTATGTTTTTTTATTTTTTTAACAAAGCACATCAGCACCGCTGTATACAAATGAATTGTTATTTGAGAATGATTATTTTTTTTTTTTCCTTTTCTAGTCATTCCGATAAAACATAAATTGAGTGACATTGACACAAAATTGAACACGGAATAGTGAATGATAACAATCCACGCGTAACACTACTACATAAATTACATTCCGAGGACAAATACCGATATTTCCGCTAAATAATGCAATTCACAGAATGTTTTCATTATTATTATTATTATATTTTTTTTCTATTGGTCATAGCAAAAACTAATCAGCAGCAATTTCATCAAAGTCTATTGTGGAATGTATCTAATTGATTTAATTTATTAAATCTTCAATGTTGTTTATCATAAATTTTATATATAATATAAAATTAATTATATGTGTTGGTTATTGTGATGAAAATTCATTATTTGAACAATAGGATTTATGCTTATCTCGACTCTAGATTTAATCAAAACAAGTGATATTTCTGTGATTGCATTTGGCGATAAATAAAAGTAAATAGAACACGAATCGATATCGGAATATCCATGCATTTTTTTCAATTTCGTATTACTCGATATATTTTTGTTTAAACGTACCAGTGACGATTATCACACAGAATGCATGTGTACTCGATATATTTCCACTATATTATATATTTGAGCAGTAAAATAAAAAACCTATTAACCACGCAAAAGATAAAAGTAAATAGCCTCAACACAATTACCATTGCAACAATATATTATTTCTTCCCACACGAAAAAAAAAAAAAAAAAAAAAAAAAAAGAAAAATCATAATAACGGAAAAGAATATCAAGAATACAGTGTCCTTGCGTGAATCACAATTATGTAAAAATATTTTTCTCAATATTTGTTTAATCACCGTAAAGAAAAACTTGTCAAGATCTACATTGAGATAAAAAAATTTTTTCAACATGAAACAAATTTAAACTGATAAATATATATATATACACACACACACACACATGCACATATATATATATATATATATATATTCTTATCTATTTTATCACTAATTTCTGTATTGTTGAATGCTCAATGCACTCCATAAATTTTCCACAAGTGTGGAAATTATGCAAATATTATCACGTGTTCATATCAACAGTGTGCTAATACTTGTATCTTGCACATTAAATGAGAAATGTGTGGCATTCAAGTGAATATAATACGAATACAATTTTTTCTAAATCCAAAATGAAAGAGAATAAAAACTTCAAAATAGTATCATTCAACTGTAAATTGTATTAATATCATCTTCTAATACTGCATTGGCTGTCAACTACCAATGAAACCCCAATAATAATAAATAACCACCAATTCATCCCGTTCATGTACAAGTCGATACAAACCGTGAAAACATAAGTTTTTTCAATACATTATCTAATAAAATAATATAATGTCAAAACGATTGCAAGTAAATTGTATAAACTAAGATAGAATTAATAAATGAATACGTACTTGGTATTGAGGTTGATATTAATGGAATATAATATGTATATATATATATGTAGATAAATGCGCAATAAATTAAAGCCCTCGTTTGAATGAATTGATTGATGAATTGTATCGGCACAATGATTGCGCGGCTTCAACACGCTTCAAGACGACAACGACGACTGCGACTGCGAGCTCTTCTTCACCTAGCCTTGGGTATGTCACCTCTCTAAGAGATTCTGAGACGGCCTTTAGAGAACACGTGAAACTCTAACGATGATATCGACATAAGTCTCGCGAGTACACACAATTCCCTCCTACTTCCTCCCCAATTCTGCAACCCCCCTCGTCTTATCGCCAATAATCGCGATTATTGTTGATAATCCACACTGTCCTCATTCGCCTGATAATTATTATCGTATTGACAGATTACAATTGAGAAGAAAAAATGAGAAAAAAAAGGTGGAAAAACCCTGCCGTCTCCCGCCGTGTTTATTGTTAAATTATGTTTGATTTTTATCACCAAAGTATTCACTGATATTTATTCGTTAATTAAAGTTCACCTTTCTCCTTATCAATTATTACTTTATCATTCAATTGTATAGCAAATGTTTTGTCAATCACTTGGTTTTTTTATCAATCAACAAGAAAAAAATATTAATGAAAAAATGAAAAATGAAATGCGATGTGTCCAAGTACGAACACTGCTTTGACAACATTCCAACCGCCATAAATATATATACGTATGCCGATACAAATGCACAAGACAGTTATTTTGTAATAGAGTGATTAGTGTAAGTGAAGCAAAAAAAAAAAAGTAATGAAAAGAAAAAGGAGGTTGAAGAAGATGGGGAAATTCACCCTTGACACTCTCCAACGTGAATTTATTGTAACCAGTGAGAACTTTCGTTAAATTATCATCATGCTCCTCTTGAAGTTTGTCTAATGTGACGTACACGAGTGACAACACGACGATGAGATATAAACGCCAATGAGGACGTATATGTATACGAATAGAGGGGAAAGGGACAATGAGAAAAAGAGAAACAATAATGAAACAGAAGAGGGAGCAGGTAAATTTGGTCCACTCTATTGAACCCGTTAACCACGATTAACTCTTATTATACGTTCACACTTCTCGTCTGTCCCTTTCTCTTGTAACCCCCTACCACCTGCTTTATACAGCTCCTACTCCTACACACTCCTCCCCATTAATTCTTTTTTGTCCTCATTTCGTCCCACTTCCATCACCGTCATCATTTTATCCTTTTCTATCATCCGTAACATTGTTTTATGGCAGCATAATACTGTCCTGGTTACACTTGAGCAAGACGTGCGTTGTCTACGGTGCGTTGCAGTCCCAATCTCGTTTCTTCCTTTCACTTTTTTTTTTCTCTTTCTCAAATGCTCGTGTATTCACTAAACACGTGACTTTGCTTTTTCTCATTGTTATAATTAATAAATTCCCAAGAATTTTTCATCAACATGAACTTGTAGAGTTCATAGTCGTGGTATCGCCAAACGTTCTAACGATATCACGGAGATTCTCCGATACACCAAATACCTGATAATGAAACAACTAGTAAATAATATATAATAATAAATTTGACGAAAAAAATTTAATGATAAATTCAATGTATATCGAGTAATAATAGTACGTGGAAGAGGCACTTTTTATTCATTCATGGTTAATAAATTGTTTGCTAATGCATCAATCAATGTATAGAGAAGACAATGAAAAAAATGGTACACATAACATCATGTTAATTTATGAATATGAAAAATTGCATTTGTCATTTGCGTAGTCATACATTTAATTCACAGACGATCGTAAAGCAATAATAGATCTATTTGATCTATGCTTTATTGCATCTGTCAAAAATTCCTATAATCTTCCATATCTAATAATACCTCTTTACGATCACATTAACAAACAATAAATTGCACATTCGTACATTGTACTTACGAGCATTAGTAACCAAATAATAATGATAGTAATATCTTTGATCCATCGACAGTAAAGTGATAACAGTTCATCTCTATCATACCATTTGGTTGTTAATTCAATTATGGCGGGTAATAACAACATCATGGTTGTCATACTAAAAGCAGTAAGCAAACCGAGGAGTGGTGTCATTTGCGGAATCGCTGCGGCGAGAATTGCTGCAATAAAAAAAATTAATAGAATTACTTATGTATATACATATATAAAAGTGTAATGAGTAACGTATTCGGCATAAATATTGAGAAATAAACTGCAATTATTCATTGAATAAATAACAATGTTGCATGATATTGTGTCTTACTTGTAGCTGTCACGCCACCTATTCTGAATACTATTTCATATAAATGATGTCTTCGTTTTAATTTACGTGAAATCATTGGCCAAAGAATGTTTATTGGCACATAGTAATGAAGGCCATAAGAACATATTACTGAGAGTGTAACAAGTATTTTTACGATCTGCGCAATTCTGGAAATTCCACAAATAATACAAAGCCAACAATAAAATCTCGTCTACATTATATATATATATATATATATAAATATATATATATACGTATCTATGTATATGTATATGCATGTATTTGATTTATTTTTTTTATTCCGTTTTTCTCCTTATTTAATTTATATAACGTTTAAATTCCTGCAAACTGACGCATGGAATATTCCACGACACCGTAATATTTATATGAATAAGTTCAATGGGCGGGCGTGGACGTAGCGATATTGCATGTTAGACGACAATAATAAATATGAGAACGAGAAAAAGTTAATTGCTGGTCAGATAAAATGATTGATCAGCAGGTGAATATTTAAAATGGCACGCGTATAATATATTTAAAGAGAACGATATATTAACGAATACATTAGATTATAGAATTTCAAAACTCACATTTGATTTAGTGGCAAATTTTTAATCACAGTGTCACATGCATCCGGATACTTGTTGTAACCAAAAAATCCAAAACTCATATAAATAAACACATTTAATGTCATGCTTATCGCCAATATACGCGGCATATTTTTTGGATTTTCCATTGAATTTTCCAATGGCATTATCATTGTCATATTATGAACGGCAAAAAGAAATATGCTACCATAAATAGGTATCGATAGAATATCTGTGTATGCGTCGAGTCTTCCAGGTGAAGGAAAGTCAATAAAAAGATAATAGAGGGTGATTGTGAAGCCGAGGCCAAGTAGCAATGAACCGGCTATTGAGCAGGGAACGAGATTTTTGAAATTTGGTATTAATGCCACTGAACAATATATAGGAAAAAATATTATCAAGTATATTCTGATGTTAAATTCAGTGGCCATGAAATATTCGAACAGCTGAAAAAAAAAACAACAACAACAAAAATAGGTAAATTATGATATCAATTACGAAGAAAATTCAACGTCAGTGAATATTAATTGATAATAGTGGTTCATACAATAACTACTGTAATATAGCTTATCAAAATGTGAGTTACGATAAACAATCATAGAGATATTTTTGCTGTATCTTAGGGGCATAAATTGAATGACGCAAAATATTATTCAGTTTATTTTCTCCGGTATTTACTCAACATTACACAAAAATGCAAATAATTGACAATGTCATATTTTCGTCGATGTTTCTTTATACTAAATTTTGAATGATTACACTGTCAGTTTGAATTGTCCATAAAATATGTGACATTTTGAAGTGATGATATTGTCACGTTGACTTTTTTAATTAGTTTTTGACATTAATATTTCTGATAAGACATTTAATTTATTTTCAAGACAGCCGATATAAATGTGAAATTATGTGGAAAAAAAAATGAATAATGACTGTCTCGTTCTTCATGCCCCATTATATCTATTGATATATGTATATATTATTTATATATGTGTATAAGTATGTGTGCATTTCATTCACCTGTTGTGTCGAAGATGCGACGTAAAGAGAATATATAATTGTTGTTTCATATTGGATAAAGCAAATAAGTATATTGGTGACGACACTGAAGCTAACTGCGTACTTTCGAATTTTTTCAGGCCCAAATTTAAATGACGTTAATGCTATTTCGGCAAGGTCCATCGATGGCTTCTGTGTACGTTTGCAGAGAATTTGAGAGCATTGTACCTGCAACACAAATCAGCAAAACACACCGTAAAAGAGATAAATGAAAAAGTACATTTCAGCGAGTATACACATTTGATAAAATGCAATCTCGATAATTTATCCGGTTGGTGTTCTATGGTCAACGCTCGCTTCCACATATAATATATAATTATGTGTAATTGTCGAACCACAGATTTACAATTAATATAAGCAAATGACTAAAAAGTAAAATAAAAAAAAATCAAATGATTGAGATGAAGTAATGTTACTCATAACTTGTCACGGGAATTGAATGAAGCTAAAAACAATAATAATGTAACAAATGAAAACAATTGTGTAGTAAGAAACGAAGAAAAAAAGGGAAAAAAATACACCGAATCTCACGCCATCGTTTCACACTTTACTTAGTTTTGTACGACATAAAAGAACATTTCAACACATTTCGTTTTTATCATTGATTTCACTTGAAACAAACCATTGAGTGATGTGTACGATGACAATCATATTAGAATAACTCTTAGTTATTTGTGAGAAGCTCTAGTGAATTTTTTTATCATGAATATATGTGGTGAAAAAAGAATTTTTCAAAAATGGATAATGGGAACGAAATGATTGTTGCATTTACCGTGAGGATCGCCGTATGACAGCTTATCAGTCCAATCACAATACTGCATATTAGAGCTGATGCATAGCCAGCACGGCTGAATGCATGTGGAAGAAAAAGTATGCCGCTGCCGATGGAGGCCTTCAACAAGTGCATAAATACCGTGAAGTCACTGTAATCGAAGGATAATATAAAGATCAAGCAGTGTATGTGGTATAGTATGAAAGTATTATGTGTCTTTCACTTTTTATCTTTTATATCTTATAAGTATTTCTTTTTTCCACGTTATGTTCTCTGTTATACCATATATAATTGTTTGTCATTATTGATTTTATGATCATTATAATAATTCAACGAGATCGTAAACGAAAATATCGTATAAATTATCAAATTATCTTTATAGCGACACGAACAATATTTACTACACAATAATAATACGTATATTTGTCAATAATAAATATTGTTCACGTACGAATTTGACTGGGTCGAATTGCGGGCGGCGAATGGATCGTACTCTGCAACTCCATCATCACTGTTGTCTTCGTTTCCAATTATGAATTTTTTTATCGCTATCCTTGCGTCCATTGTTGCACTATCATTCCTCAATTATACGAAATATTTGTAATAACAAATGATGAGTTACATTGAATTAATGTGTACAAAGGGAGTAGAAAACATGAAAGAATAAAATGGAAATGAAAATTGCTATTATAGTATATGTTGGCGAGATAAATGAAAAGACAAAATGACATCAGACACATGAAGCAATATTTCTCACTTGTTATCCATGTCACGGCGGGGAATACCTTGTGGTCTTCGTACATATATATATATATATATATGTGTATAGAAGGTCTCTGTTTCAAGGAAGATCCGGTGGTCACGTTTTGACTTCCGTACGTACGTGCACAAGCTCGGAGGTCAAATGCAACCAGTTATGGTTTAAAGCCAACTAGACGTTAGGATATTTAATTATCGACAATGTCATTATCCACAATTGCATAGTTTCAGTTTTCTCACTCTCATCTTGTGGTTAGGAATAATTAATATAAAATTACGGCAATTTTCCCTTAAGCAAAGGTCACTTTCTAGTGTGGCAACTTACTTTTAATGTCAGTGAATGTCATTATGTGAAGATACATATATATATTTATATATGTGTGGCTGTGTGTGTGTGTGTGTGTGTCTATTGAAAACGTAAAAGAAAAATTAAGAAAAGAGGCACGCACGTTTTCCTTTTTTTCCCTCCTTTTTACGTCAATGCACAAAAGGTATCAATTATTTTTGACTTTTATGGTTTTACATATGTTGTTCTGTTTAAATTATTCATTGATTAAATTGCAGAATTCACATATAAATGTATATAGTTCTCATCATTATGATGTTCCTGTTAGCCAGATACATATTATATACCTACCTACACATATGCTTGTGTGTCGTGGTGAATGCATATAAATTGCGAAATCGTACTTGACCTCAAACTTACAGAAAATGCCTTGATCGATATGACATACGTTTACTCCAATGTCTGTTTACATTCGTAGGAGGTTACACATATATTTATAGACAATAATCCCATTACAAATGTTAACGACCTGACGAGACAAATTTTTTTTTGTCTCAACGGACAAAATGGTTAATTAGCAGAAAAAAAAGGTATTGTTCCTTGAAATAGACAACGGAAAGTTTTTTGCAAGATTATCACGAAATTCTCGAGGTATTTATGAGTATAATCATTTGGTATAAACAACTGGGGAACGTTATGTCTGTTTGTCATCTGTTTACTGAGTATGTGTATACATATAATTATATTTTATATATACACATACTGGTGTGGACTGCTTTATTATTTGGTATCGCAATAAATCCCATTGAATCAGTTCAAGATAATATGATATAGGGGAAAATTTGGAATCTCTTTAGTTAAATAAAATAAACAAAATATCTATGTTTTAATTCGTATTCTGAGAAATAATAAGACAATAAATGTCAATTTCAGATGAGGACCAACTGTGACACTATCGCTTTTTCTAAGTCTGATGTTTAACGTCACTTTTCAAATGGTTTTTCTCACTCATTTATGTTGATGTATGAAGGGTATTTTTTTGTTCGTTTTTTTTTTTTTTTAATTAAGAAATTTAACAATTTACGTCATTTCACTTTTATTAATTTTATATTCACGTTATCACGAATCCATCATACATAATTTATTTACATTAAAAACTAGTTAAATAGTTTCACGTCTTCAGTTTTGCCTTTTAATAATATATTTACAAAGTGTATGTATATATCTGCATAGATCTGTCGTTTATTCCTCGATATAATAATCACTAATAATCGTATAATGATAACATATTTCAGCAGTAGATTGTTCATTCATATTCAATTTTGATCAAACACAAGGCAACAATTATTTGATCAATTTTTTTCTTTTATTTATTAGTCATTTTGTTTTTTTTTTCTTGTTTTTTTCATTTTATTACCTGGAATTAATATATAAAAATAATAGTCTCCGTTGGAACAGTGTGAGGATCAAAACGCGCGAATATAATTCACACCAGTAGTTCACACTTGTTCCTCGAATAATTACAGTATCTGAGCACATATTTAATTATTCATTAATTTTTGTTTGTTTTTCTTTCATCACGTTGATATTATTCGTCATAAACATGTATGATAAAAATAAGAATTCATTGCAATATAATACGATAAACAAGAATTATACACTTGAACTCGTTGTCATAGTTTTCATTGCAAAAAAGTCAGCATCAACATAATAAGTAATGTCCTGTCAGTCCTATTAACTTATCTACGTTAATCACAAGTTATTGACAATGTCCGTACACGTAGCGCAAATCTGACGAACTGATGGGTTGATGAGACTGCGATATAAATTTGTACGCTGAGACATATGCAATAATAAATTTGCTTCATTCATTTTTTTTTATATTTTTTTTTTCGGTGAATATTATTGCACTGCGGAATTATTTGATCAAAAAAACTAATGGAAAATTCACTTGAATAATTATTTAAATGATTTAATTTCGTTAAATTGTTTTAAAATTATCTCACGTGTACGTATCGTCTATAATTACAATCTAAATCACAGTTGTGTCTGTGATTGCGATATAAATGGTCATTGTCGTCAGTTTTTATTAATGCGCAATTGGTTGTAGCATGAAACTATGATTGATACGATTATTTTTATTTATGTAGAAATCTATTTCGACGTTTTCAAATATAGCGAGTATAATTTTAACTCTTGGATTTTATCACTGTGATTGGGGTAATTAATATTTTAAGAACAAACCTTTAACAGTTGAACCATGCCTCGCCGATCTTTTTGTCATTAATTATTCACTGTAAATTCAATATTATTACTCAAATGTACAGTGATTGATAGAAAGATAGGCATGACGAAACATAAAGTTTCATTCTTAAAATAGTGAGTATAGCACTTGATGGCGTCTATCACATGTAGCACCACCAATATTTTGTTTTTCTTTCTTGTTGTTATGAAGACAGAGGATATACCAAAGGGAAAATTTACATTTGCTCTATCATATAATTTGTAATATATCCATTCAGGATTAATTATCACTTTTTAATGAGTACATACAACACTAACGACATTTTATTTTAGGCGCAGCAATTTATTGTTTTTATTAATTTAACCTCAATGTTGATATGTACAAAAGAAGCAGTTTCATCATTTTTCTCAATTATTTTCATCATTGAATTCTCTTTGCATTCATTTTCTTTCGTAATAAATTGCAATCTATCAATATAAATTCAAACTAAAATAAGATATACAAATATGAGAATAAATAAAAAAAAATCGAGGAAAATTAAAAAATAGGAAGGAACTGAACTAATAAAGAATCACAAATGCTCGACGGAATGCAACATTGACGAATGACAATATAATGTGTGCATTTAATGGAATGAACGTCACTGTTGCGTGCGGCTATTGTTCCATCTGTTTCCTTTGGATTAATTTATACGTCGTACATATACGAAAAAGAAAGTAAACGAAAGCATCTTCTTGACTATAAAATTAATCACGAAATGAAATTTATTTTTTAAGCATATTATTGTATCTTAAGACAATAGTGTTGCTTATTTTTCCTTTTTCCACTCTTAAAGATAATTATTTACAATTGAATAAACTTAAATGAACAGATGGACACAGCCTGATTTACAAAACATATAATCGTTATTTCATCAATGCATAAAGCTATAATAGGAAATGCATAAATTTTGAGACTGGTAATGCACTTATGAAGGAAAAAAAATATTTATACACTTTATACATAACGGAATAGTAAAGAAATATCATTACTGATCAAGTAATTCAAAGTTTGCGCTGCAAACTGATTCTTGACAATGGGGAAAATTATTTTTTTTTTTACATTATATGACATAGTATAAAGAATTTTTTTAAATGAAACCTACATCACTCAAACTGATAAATTTCATTCTCGAATATAATTTATGATAGACAACAATTTTTGTTCAGTCAACACTAATAACTGCAATATACGATCGATCCACTGGAACAATTAATTCAGACGATCCCATGAACTTGTGTTTACACTCGCGAAAAACTCGTTAACATTTTATTCAATTGCATTTGCTTTATTCTAAATTTATTATTAACTAGCTTCACTCGCTTCACTAGAAATTGGATGTGGCTCAAGTGAATCACAGTCAGCGAGTGCCTCGCCACGTCTCAGCGGATATTCATCCGTCATAAAACTCTCGGCAGCCATTGCAGCAGAATCAATGCTGTCAAAATAACGATTTTGCCATGTAGAACTCGGTCGAAATCTTCTCGTAGGGGAACCAATTATAAATTCAATTCTTGTCGATCCAGTTAATGAAGTACTGTCTTGATTCAATGAGTCGGGATATAATGATGATTGGCTGTGTCGCAGGCCACTATGCGATGAACACCATGAAGTTGGAGGATCAGTGAGTGCCTGAAAAATATTTATTAATGTTTATAGTCATTTCATTTATATTATTCGCATCAAAGTGAAATAAATCTTTTGTGTTTTATATATATTAAAATCCTTTCAAATTCTTCAATGAAATTCATTTATAAATTCAAAACAGGTGCATGAACCTGATCAATATATATGGGCGACAAACCGCAGGCCAAGCAGGTAAGCGTGTGGTCGATTTGATGAAATTTGTATTTTTTTTTACATTATATTGACTCAATAATCAGTGCGACTTTAATATATATTTTCATTTTTTTTTTCTGTTTATCCTAACTACGTCCGTATGTCAGGCATATAGGGATAACAGCAAACACAATAAAATTGAGCAAATCATAATAAAAATAAAAATTGAAAATCTCATAAAATGATATGGCACGAAAAAATATTTGGCAGCTATTCGAAGGAAAAAAATTAATAAAAATTGAAAATCCAATGATGGGTGAAATTCGTCATAGGAATAAATAAAAGAAGGTAGTAAATGATCATCTATAATTACGTTTCATGCACAAATGTTCCCTTTAGTGAAATTCCATACTACTCAATCATTAAAATTACGTTGCAAATTACCCAAAAATATCCTCCAACTTCAATTAGTCAGTTTGTTGGAATAAAGCAACATCATACTATTTTGCAATTTTTCACGAAAACCTTCGCAGTAGTAATCGCGATGTTGAAATATAATCGCATAGCGTGCTCATGCCCAATTCAAAGAGAGAAGAAAATAGTGGAAACAATAAGAAGTTTTACTTCACTACATGGTATCTAAATTATCAGGAAGGTAAACAGACATTTTTTGTAGCTCACCACATACAAAACAAAACAAAGAAGCGTCCAAAGCAAATGATAATAAAAAGAAGCAATAACTTACGAGAGACTGACGGACGCGAGAAGGGGCCATATGCGTTATTGGGCACTCGAACGCACGCTCGCCTGCGCTGCGTTCCACAACATTGGTACTTTTTATTTATTCATTTATTTAATTTTTCGTAGTAGATTGGACGGGCAGATATTTCTCTCATTTTTCAATCTCAATGTCTAATTGTGTCAGTTCAACAGTCAAAGTCTCTTTTATTATACTACATCTAAAATAAAAAATTTCGAAACCAAAAAATGTATATAAAAGTTAGTCGAGATGACGGCCGCCAATAGAGAAAGTTTTTAAATTATGTTCCAAAAAAAAAAGACTATTTGCTCCACATATAAATATTATTGTGTACAAAAGAATCATTGAAAAAAAAAAAAAAATAATGAAATGACATATCAGTAATTTTGTTTGTCTGCTTCTAGGAAGTTATGCGGCACTTTGTTTTACTAATTAAATTAGTATTAATTATCATGTTTGTCAAAAGTACAAAGACTAGGAATATCGACAGTGAATATGAACAAAAAAAAAATAAGAAAGAAATAAAAAGTAATTCAATCGGCGGTTAGGGAAAGTTGAAATTTATGTTCTGTGGTGTTAATGTAACAGTAGGTTTTTCTTTCTTTCCCACAGTATATTGGTTGTCCTAGACGCATCCAGTTGAAAGTCACCGTTGTTCAATAATTTACATTTTGTTACAAGCAAACCCTATTCCCTATAAAAATCGCGTGCGCACTCGTGCCATTAGGCCCGATGCCATATTTTCTTATTGATCACATTTTTAACGTTTTTTTTTTCTCTTTTTTTTTTCATTTGAATTGGCTGCGAGTTACTTCATCCAGTTGGTCCAAAAGGCAAGCTTTGGTTGTCGTACCTTGCCGGTAGTATCAGTATCAACGGAGACGCGTGCCAAACTGTGAGATCGACGTGCTGGTGCCAGCGGCCGCCGGGGAGTATTACCCGCACCACAGCCATTGCTGTGTAGATGATTATGATGATTGTTACCAGACTCTAAGGAATCACGGGCACGCGACAATGACGATTTATTAAGGGAATCACGACTTGTATTATTCCTTGGCAATGATGATTTTGTTGTCAGTGATTCACGACATGATTCCTTTGCATTTTTTGGCAAACTCTTATTTAATGATTCACGGCTTGAATCTCTCGTTTTCGACAACGACAATTTAGAATTATTACTGCTATTATAACTGTCGCGACTTGAGTCACGCGGTGGTTTAGTCATTGACTTTAGTGATGTCTTTAATGACTCGCGACTGTCACTTTTGCCATTGGAATATGGTGGTTTTGGTGCTGTTGTTATTTTTATAGAGCCCGGCAATGGTATACGACTAGGTGGCCGCCTCCGCGGCGACGGTTTCACATCAATTGGATTATGATGATCTCGGGCTGACTCTGTACTACTACCAGGCTCTAAATAGCACGGTTCACATGTAGTCTCAAAGTCCAACTCCACTTCCGGCTCCGCTTCGGTCGGTGGACGTTGCTGCAGTCTTTCTAACACACGTACACGTGCTCGCGTACCCTCCAACTGGATATTACGCTCTTCGAGCTGGAAAAAAAATTGACATTAGTATTGACGTTAGTGTTTTATTGCAATTATTATTACCTGAAATCTCAAATCGTCATTTTCCTCTCTTGCTTTGTCCAATCGATCGGACAATGTTTCCGTACTTTTCTCCACGTCATCCAATTTTTTTTGCAGGCACTACAATAATTATAAGATTAAATTGAAGGGAAATATTTGTTTCAGTGAGATGGAGATTGTAGTTTGCAATTATTTTGCGAGTTTTCGACTCACCTGATTATGGACAGTTGTTGTGATTAAATGGCGCTGAAGTTCCAATGGTGAGTGTTGACGCAAAATTGCCGCAATTTTTTGTGTATCAATATTTTTTACATGCGCCACTCTTGTAGGTGAGATGAGTATCGAGTCTAATGCACCCAATCTCACTCGTCTTTCTTGTGCGGCAACAGCAGGATCGATTTCATCGTTTGACTGCGCCGCAACAACATTGGCTATAACATTTTTCTCAATAGTTCTCGTTCTAAATCGATTTTTATGTGATTTACTCGATACTACTGATGCGAATGCCGACGATTTACTTCTAATACTGACGTTATTTTTCGGCGATTGACGAGGTGAAATAGGTGCCAACGATGCAGGTTTTCGTTGGGCAGCAGGCTTATAAGTCTCACTGTCAACGTCTAATTCGAGACGTAAACGACCCTCTAAACCATTTCTTAATGCAGATAATGCCGCCAACTCTGATTCTAATTCTTGTGCACGCACTCGACTCGATATTGTTTCAGCTTCAAGCTCAGCAACTTTGTCCAACAGCTGTTCCTTTTCTCGTTGCAATATCGTCACCTGATTTCTCTCCTCTTTCTCCTTCGTCACTTTATCATCATCCCTAATGCACGAGGACGATTCATTATTATTTCCTGTGACATTTCGCACAGCCTCCAGTACATCTTGAGCAAGACCATCAAGGTTATCGGGCGCAACGCTTTCTAGTCTACCCTGGAGCGATTCAACTTCTTCACGCAAACGAACACCCTTTCGATGAATAACATCCAATAAATTCCACAATTCATCTTCAGCCTCGTCCAACGCTGGTTTGGGACTCACTGGGCGTGGTATTGCCGTTGATGCACTGTCCTTTGATGATGTTTCCGTACTGAAACCTGAATCCTGAACAGTTGCACTATTTTTACTGCCGCCACTGTGCGAATTGCTACGACTTCGTGGCAGGGATGATGCCAATGTCTCAGCATCGCGTGGCACTACTCGTCTACGAACTTTACCCGGCTCCCATTCGCTTATCCTCCGCGATGATGGACTCGATAGTGGTAATGGTATGTGTGAATTGGATGTGGTTGACGACATTACGGACGCCGCGACAGATGCCGTTGCCGAGACGGCCATCTTGTGCCTGAGGTTTGGGAACGTCTCGATGACGAGGTCCCGAAATTCGAGAAGGGCGCCGACCTCATTCTGCAACTCCTGAAGGGCAACTAGTGATTTTGCCTGTTCGCTTATTAAATAGTGAAATGGTCCTGGTCTCAGGGGCATGCAGTCCATACCACCGGCTTCGTTGTTTGACACTGCTGCTTCGGTTGAATCACTGCCACACTGCTAAAAACACAGATAAGAAAAATTAATCAATAAAACAAATTAACAAGTAAATTACCATATGTATTATTTCATGATCATTCGATCATGCAAAACCTTAGATGTTCTAATCATACGCATCTAGTCGTCTCTCTTATTTTTTATATCAATAAGTAATAATACAACTTAATTATTCAAATTTCTTGAATGAGAGGTTTGCTTAGAGAATGGTGGTATATTTTTACCTCAACAACTTATCAATTCACATGAGGGATCAATGGAAGTGCGTTCAGTGAAGTGAATATGCTACGATGACAACGACGACGATGATGTTTGAAATCATTAGAGCGATAGCTCTTGTTGTTAATTCGCGTAACAAGTGAATAATGAAAATGAAGGCGAGCGAGCGAGCGAGCGAGCAAGAAAGAAGGAAAGAAAGGATGCGGATCAGACATTGAAGCGTCCTACAATTTATTTTGTACATACTCATGTATTACAAACTCTCCAATTGTTTATGTATATATATTTCTATTATTGGGTTTGGCTGGAGCTATGTGGATGTGCATCATTGGTGGCGAACCCTCGGTTAACGTTAGTCGAGCGGTGAAACAGGAAAGTAAGAGAAAACGAGGCTTTCGTTGGCGATAAATATCATGACAATAATTCATCTGAAGTGAGAGAAAGACTCCAAACACCACGCGAAATAAAATCACTCGTTCACTCGTCACAATTGTCAGTCGAGTTAAATGTACACATACATATATACCTACATACAATCATATAAACTATTATTATATGGACAATCTTCTAGATCATTCCTCTCACCAGGAAGTGGAAGTGAATTAATTTGCCGCGAATTCAACGCGGCTTTTATAGTCATTGTATAAATAAAAATAAAAATATAAAATTGTCTGATGTGAAGGGGAAAAAAATGCTACACACAATTTATTTTTTATTCGCATAAGGAAGTGCAATTCATTCACTTATTATTTTTTCTTCCTTTATTCCATCGCATTGTGCATAAATATATATGAACACTTTCGGGTCATTGTTGATGATGCTAATCACCCAAGCGAGTTGCGAATTACTCCACATACCACATCATCTCAAGTGTAATAATAATTAAGATAATGAGCCGATGTATATATAAGCGGTAGGCTTTATACATAAATTTATATCAGTATTTGATCGATTTAATGATTTATTGGAGAAAATGAATGAAATTGAATAATCTTTTTTCGATGCCATCGCCTGCACTTAATATTAATATCGACTAAATGCCAAATAGACAAAGAAATGAATGAAAATTGAGATCATGAAATTGTACAAAGTTGATTATGTAGATTGAACAGGTTTATTTATAGATCTCACACACAAGCCTTTAGCAGCCTCATGAATTTCAACGATGGGGGTGAAGCGGATTTGCGCTACATGCAACGGCGGCGGCGACGGTGGACGGTGAACGGATGAAAGGACTATGGGGAGAAGGTGATGGAGAAGGGCAGTCGTGACAAGAAACTACCTTGAAGATGCTCAGAAAGGAACAGACTTACTCGCACTATATTGTGCCCCGGAGCAATATCTCTCTATACCCAATGTATTCTCGTACGCCAATATGAACTCTCATAGTTTACATTGTTTTTTGTAGTCTACCGCCATGAGTACCTTTTTAGTAATAAATGAATAAAAGAATGAGAAACAAAAGGGACAGAAGAATAAAATGAATTTATGATATGTAGATGAATGTCAATTGAGAAAGATGTATGCATGGTCATGATAAAGCAGCCAACTCAACTCTAACTTTTTCCAATGTATTTTACTGAAGTCAACGATTCGATGGGAAAATAATGAAATGAGATCACGTAATAAAATGCAATTTCATTCCTTGTTCCAACCATGAATATACATATTGCACAATCCTCCAATTGTATCAGATATTTATTTTGGTGCTCGTAGCTTTTAGGAGGTTTTAGTGAATTCTTCCAAATTAATTTGACAAACATGTTATACGCGGTCCATTACGATGTATTACACAATCCCATTTATAAACATCTATAACTGTAAGGTATCCCATGATCGTAAATGCCGTCTGATGAAGTATAGCAAGCATAAAAAATAATATGCTGATTTGTAAGTATTAAAACTTGAACCGATTCATATGTTTTGTCTTGCATTCATGTCTACATAAATATAAATGAGTGTAAGCTTACACATCTGATGAAGTAGTCTCGTTAAAAATAATAAAGCGTTCAGCCATAACCAATAGTCGCCCCCAGGCGCAACACTACCAATTCATTCGGAAGCTTATACGCGCTTGGCTTGATGTACGTCCCATAAATTTTAATGTTATACTCATAACGCGTGGCCGCTGCCAGTCACGGCCTCACATGAATATGAAAAGACAAATATATACGTATACATATACATTCACGTTTGTTGTATTGAAAAGAGTGATAAAGAAGTCTAGCACATGCGTCTTTAACTTTTGTCCGCAACAGTCGGATGATTCATGCGATTATATACGAATGAGATAAAAATTGGTAGGGAACATTTTATCTTGGTTAGGTACATATATATATGTGTGCGATTATATATGTGAGACCATGTTCTGCAACTTCAAGTTTTCTTTTCAGTTACTTCCATTAACATTATTATAATGTATATTGTATATAGAAGTTGGTGATGTATAACAACGGCTGAGGTATCACTTTTTCTGCGCGGGTGTCTTCATACTTATAAGGATTGTTCCTCAGAGACTACTAGTAGTGGCGGCGGCGATGATTATGATGAGTGATGGTGAATAGTAGACGAAGAACCTTCACATGTAACCCACGAGCATAACTTCATCTTTATCTACACACCATGAAGTAAATTCTGTCCGCCTCCGCTTGTTTCTCTTCCTCCTAGCCTTGCATGAGGACAAGCGATTGAAATACAGCCGCCAATATGGTTGCGAATGAATTTCAGGTGATGATGCAGATCATCAGACAAAGATGGCAAAGAGAGAATGGTTAAGTTTACTTTGATGGATTAGATCCGGTATATAGGAAAGGATGGAGGACAGGCGTGGTCATCCGTTAGGAAAGTGACACACTATGTGTGACTGGTTGAGGTCGTAGACATAATCGCCATCCCGCCGTTGGCTTTCTCCAATGCAAATGTGTGTCTTTGTTGGTGTATATATGCGCACGTGTGTGCGTGTGTTTAATAATACAACGGAAATGAATCCCTTTTATAATCATTTGTCGTCGGTTATTGATCCCACCGTCATATCTGTAATTCAAGTATGTGCGTCTCATTAATTCGTGGCCATCATCTCATACAATGTCTTTTAAATTATCCCAATTAGTTATTAAATAATTTTCAAAATACAATCAATAATAAAAAAAATGATAAAAACAATAATAAAATTCATGCCTGTACGATAGTGATGTCCGCTACGTGATATTCTATTTATCGCCAACTATACAACTATTCGCGATTTGAAGTAAAGTCAAAGAGTCAGTGAGTTGAAAATATAACGATATTCATCGTGAAACGTCAACACCACAGATCGTGAGAGCTCGCTTGTCTAAAGCACGACTCAACACATATATACAACACAATCCGAAGATCAATATCGATTTGCAGACGTGGCAAAACACAGTATGAAGAAGAATAAGTGGGACTTTGTGTTGAGAGAGGACTTTCCATTCTGATCGATTTTCTATCATGCGCTTCGATGCGCATCCTCATTCAGGGCTTTCACGTTGTATATCAAAATTATCTTTGACGGACTTCTCAATAAATGTGAATTAATGTCTTTAGATTATTAGATGTATATTTTATTTCCACATGGTGTCTCTACTAACCTGATTCTGCAGAAAATTAATAGACATTTTAATAGATTTAACTGTATCAAATTGACGAATAATGCATATAGAGATTTCTATTTATTCTACAATTTCTACAGAAGTTTCCTCTCTTCAATAACATTTCCTCTTGCAAAATAATATTTTTTAAAATAAAACAAAGTGAAGATTCAATGATTTCTCATATAATTTAACCGGATGTGAGAGAGTACCTACTTTTTTGGGTACACAAAGATTACGAATCATCAAGAAAGCTATTACTTACAACTGCAATTAGATCGTTTTTCTAGGTAGTGCAATTACCTACTCTACCCAATATATCATCATGTTGATGGAGTCTCTGAGGGTTTGCATAACGCAAACTATGTTTGACGTTATTCGTCCTGTTATGGAATTTATCGATGCTCATAACGATATATGGTTAGATCCATAGAGACTAGATGTCATCTTGAATGTTAATGGCACAGTTGAATACATTGGCCATGTACCCGTTACTCAACCATGATCCCGATTCATCAAACAATAAAATAAATAACGAAACTTTTTGCTGCCTAAATCATTTTCTATTGTTACATACTGATACCTAAGTATCCGAAATTGTAGTTATATTTTTTTTGCCGAGGATCAAAAAATAGCATACAAGTCTATGTAATCTCAGACGACGTTCAATGGCTCAGTAACATGACAATTAATGCCGGCGGATCAGATGGAACATGGGCAATCATTATATGGCTTCCGCTTTCAAGCTCAGAGCATCGAAAAGATATTAACAGGATCCATATCATCGGAAACCATCACTATATATTAATGAAATTGATATTTATCTAGAATGACGATGATTTGAGCTTGGGAAATTGAAATAGAAAGTCATCAGATACATAAAAATATATGTATATTTGTACAGTGTCAGGAAGTTTCTGGAAGTTATATATATATATAGGATAAAACATATAGTACATTTATCCTCATGAGAAAGGAAGTTGATGAAAATTAAGAGCCAATAGTTCCTCTCTTCTCCCCATCTGGATAATTCATGTTGGAATATCGGTAATGTGGTTTAGCAACCATTGAAGCGAAGAACTAAGTGTACCATACACGCTTCAGAATATCTCATGTCTTTTAATTAAATCGCACAACAGCATATAGTAGAAAGGGAGAGTAGGGACAAAGAGAGTTAATTACATATTGTTGTATATATATGCGAAATACAAAGGCCATTCGTGATGGTTGCACACTTGCACTGAAACATATATATCTAATGAATATAATGATATGGAGGAATACTATAAGGGTGGAGTCATGGGATCTAATTTTGCCGCGCCTCCACCCTGTCAATCCTCATAGAAGTAGGTACTTATTATTTGCTCAGTTAAATGTAGCCACACGCTCGTTGATTAAAACTCTTTTCAAAACTAAGTTTTACTCGCTAGTGACTTTTGATTGACTTGAGGAAAATTAATGGGGCGGTGGCTTTTGACCTAAAATCTAAAATGAGTGTTAAATTAATTTTCGAAGCTGTATATTTACGGATATAACATATGATGAAAAATGTGATATGTGAAAGATGTTGATTAATTTTATAAATAGACGTATTATAAATGAAGAGATGTCCAAATGATGATGAGATGGCAAACCATTGTAATGCCACTTTTGTATTTGTACACCAATGTCTCACTAATGTACATAAACAGATGTTAATGTCGTGACAAGATTCTCGCATGCAGTAACTACTGATGATTGTTACCTTAAATGGTTAATTCGATGGCGCGTACAAGAAATCGACATGAAAGTTACAAGTGTTGAGGGGCAAAAATTAGGACCGTACTTGGATTATTCAATTACGAAATGCATGATGTTAATTGTTGCAATATCTCGATTGTTAACGAATCATATTGTACACGGACACGGAGGATAATTGCACAATTGTTTGGTAATTGAATTACATAAATTGAATCATACGTAATAGAAATGGTATGTTGTCAAGTTAATTATATACAAAATAAATATTTCGTTTTCACTGTGAAAAAATATGTAAAAGCACAAATAAAAATGTAAAAACAAACAGCAAAAAGACTTATCCTTGAATATTGCTTTATGAAAACTATCCATCTTCATTACGATTCATATTGATTGCATACAGTGGTTGCATCATACCGTTCCACCACACCAAGATATTTCTGATATCGAATTGAATTACATCAAGAGTTTCTTGTGCATTGGATTCATACAGGTAAAAATAAAGAGGAAAAAAAAGGAACGGAATAAAATAATTGTGAGGTGTTGGAAAGACGAATACAAAACAAATATATTATGTTTTTGACGCATTGGTAATACTTTCTCTTCCATTATTTTTTATATCTAACAATGCGACAAAACATCGGTGAAGAAAATACAGACATACGCTAAGAACTTTTACGAAAAATAGAGAGTACAAGAATTTTTGAAATATTCAAATTTTTTTGAAAGCTTTGTGACTTCTCAGAGAACTACTTAAAAGAAAAAAAACATTTTTTCTTATAAAATGATAGTATGTATGCATACGCCGTGCACAGTAACATGCATATATATGTGACCAAATTCAAGAGAATCATGTTTAAGATGATCAAAGAATATGTTTACAGAACGCAAATTTCTCCTGTCGAGTTTTACACACGTCCCGCTGTTACGATTCAGTGGATTCACAACTGAAAAGAGAATGCACGATACGTGATTTATATGTACAGCATATATATATATATATATATTACAGAAATAGGTTATTTTAAATTGAATTTCTCCCATTTCAAACACCACCCGGATAGTTGATTTTCAATTTATGAACTATATCTGTGTATAACATATAACTTTATTCCAACAATTGGGGAATAATGGGCTGCAATAGAGGTATGTTTTAGCTCATCAGTATACGATCTTGTAGGCGTGCCAGTCAGCGTGACTGACGTGATTGTATATCATGTAAACGGTGCAAGTTCGTAGTCGAGGTCGACAAGCAGTTGAAGAAGCTTCAATGTTTGTTCTTTATGAAGAAAGTTTCGTTTAGGTATTGATCAAACATTTGCTCAATGTATTTTTGATATATTCTATATTCGTATAACCTTGGTCGTCGATTTTTTTTTTCTAAAGCACAATTTAATATTTAACAAACATTAAATTAAATATAAAATTGTACCATCTTCAGAATCAGGATACGTATGGACACGAGTGTTGCAACTATACTTTCGCGATGTCACGGGCGAATAATTGTATTTAATTTGTGTCCTCCATTTTCTGCATTTGAACCATATTGAAATACACATAAAATAAAATATAAAGTGTGCAATTTCTCTTTAACACATTTATTTATATACAGCTATTTTCCGTTCTGAATAAAATACTTATGTATGCTTAATTCCAAATGTATTCAAGAATTTCTTTTACCTAAATATCAAGATTCACCAAGATAGGTTAATGACCAGGAAGGATCAGTCAATATGTGCACATCACATCCGTATATGCGTGTACTTAAAATGCATTTCATCAATTTACGAATCACGATCAACTGTGTGACCAACCATCAATCAACATAATAATAGCTAATATTACTGAGTCCATGCAATAGAATCTATGAATGATACGGGGCAAAAAAAGAAAAAAGAATCAAACATGTACTATTTTTTCCAATAGTGGTAGCCCAATATATTAATGCTCGTTGCATTGGAGTGTTATTACCTGCGTGTTGTACATCTTGATAAAGGTCACACGAAACATAATAAACCTACGAATTGAAAGAATTATGTTGGCAGATAGACAGAAAGACACAACGATATAAATCTGATATAATGGATATGTATATGGAATACATCACGTTGTTGGAATCGATGTTACATAATGGAAGTATCGATTTTAATTATAACCCTGAAATATTTGTAGAAATCCCAAATTTTTCTCTTTATAGTATATGTAATATATATATAATAATTTCAGAAAAAATCATCTGAAGTAGAAAGAGAAAACGGAGTAATGTAATACTAAAGAAAAAGAAAATATTGGTCAAAATAAGAACTACATTTTAAGGTGAAGCTAACGGATGGAAAGTGTAGGGTATTGCTGATTGGTTCAAGCGTATCTAAATAATATGAGTGAGACAGAGAAAATGAGGGCGCAGGATGCATCCGATTGCCGGTCATGAATAAAACCGGTGTACTTCATATAGGCGAGCTCTCGGTGTTACGTACATTAGATTTGACACTACTTTATTTATATACAATAATTTAAAAGAATGATCGTTTTATTTGTTATTTGTGCCATAAAACCATATGCATGTTTGAGGATTTATACATTACAGAATATCACGAATTGAATCACTATCCCCGATACAATATTACATCACAATATAGATCTATGTTGTATAAATATGAAATAAAACAGTACGACATTAGACATATGAATAGGTATTACGGAAACCGGATTGTGCGTCAGTTCATGATAGTTTTAAATGCAGTATAAATAAATTTCTTTACGCAAAACAAAATTTATTGAATTGAATAGAAATGAATTACGCTACTTTCGGATGCATCCTCGTATCATCTGATACAGGGGTTTTTTTCACGTAATAAAAATACAATATTTTCTCCAGTTGGAGATAACACCCGTCTGCTCATTGTCGAATGTATACATTTGTACATTATCGAATGTATGACGTGTTCGGTTCAATTATCTCACGTACATGATGAAATTGCGTTTTGACGAGTCAAACGAAAAAAGGTACGTGACCAATATTTCATTTTCGTTACATTAAATGTACATATAAATGACAGAAATTGTAGAAAAAATGATATTTTTGAAAAATATAATGCTTTAACGACTTTAGTTTCAATATCATGCTGGTTGTAAATTGAAAATTTATTCGTGGAATGAAATGATGTATACGATTTCTTACTCGCTCCCAACTTGTTTATATATCTTATAAAATAAAACTGAAACTGAAAAATAAACGAATAGATAAAACATGACAATTAGACGGAGACAATTATCAGACGCCTTTTTGTATCACTTCCTGCAATCTCAAATTATGTAATAGGATTGGCTATTACCCATCATTTTACCTTCAGTGATGTAAGCCAAGTATTCAAGTTTCAAGGACGATGACAAAGATAAACGTAACAGCCTCAGTGATTAATCGATAAATTGATTTAGATTTGGGAAAAAATGATTGATTTTCAATATACTATTGTTCACCTTGATCTTTCACTATTTACAATTTTGGAACTTTATTCAATATTTTTTAATCGCCATTATCATATACAGACGATTCCACCTAAATGTAATTATTATGATTGCGTTACGATTTCATGAGAAAAAAATAAAAAAAACGGAGTTTCCGAGAAAGGCACCGATCGCAGGGTCGAATAATTACGTCGTAACAATTCATGGCCATGATTTCTTCCGGTTAAATGTCGATATTTTATAAATATTCATTGATTAACTAATGTATTGAAAGGATATGAAATGATATATATGGTAAATAAAAGTGTATGTGGGTTCATTTAATGTGCACTCAAATTGCAATGGTGAACATGAACAGGTGCCTTCGGATGACAGATGGCCACTGGCTGGGAAAAAGTTTCTCCCAACGCAGTGTGTAAAAGATTCAATGGCGTCGGTGGAACTGGATACGATAATACGGAGTATATATGAATTGTCGAATATATTGTGAAAAAATAAAATCAATGAGAGAAGAAGAAAAAGAGCGCCACGGTGCAGTCGGTGTTTAATTTCATTGGTGATATATGCCTGCTACTGAAAATTCTAATGCGGTAAAAACTTTTCTCCAGCTTATGTTTGCTAATATATACTCTGCATAATCCCAGAAAAAGTAGTATATAACAAATATAAAATACTGAATTGTAGAACTAATAATATGAGGAGTGCATTCGTATATTAAATATATTTTATTTCTGAATGCATTTGCACTTTATTGAGAATAAAATCAGTGAAATCTGTACATATTTGCGATTCACTGAGGTCCTTTCGCCGATAAAATTTGATATCGACTCTCACTCATCATTTACTAAATAACTGAATAAATATATGAACCGAAATTGCTTCACATCTCACTGGCCATATAGGAAAATATAATTAAAGTTATTGTAGCCATTTCAAAGAAATGTTTGCGCTTCATTAATTTCCCCAAGAATTTCTACGCACGTATGTAGACATCTTTACGACCATCGACCCTACCACCATAACATTCGATAATACATAAAAATAGATATTGAATTGCGTCGTTTCATATTTCTAAATATGGTTTTATTTTATTTTAATTGTCGCATCATTATTTTAAAGCCATCATATTTTCTTCAATACTTTTTTATCTGATTAATCTTGATCGATAAAACCGTAATGGAGACGGAGGAACGATCGACAATCGGTAATCCAGTAGACTGAGGACTGTATAGAAACTCGTCGTTCCTTAAACAGCAATGATACTATTTATTGAATACCAAGTATATGTCTATGCATCAAGGCATCAAATGTAAGAAGTGAGTATGCTGCATTTTCTCCATTGATTTGTAGAGCGTAGCAGAAGTGCGTTGTTTTAACCATGCAGACAGAGTCGACTGGTGAGCACAGCACCGGGTGGTTGGTTATTTAGACATAATGAAGGTGCTATCACTGCAACTGATCGTACGCTACTGTTACCATTCCCTCAATCAAATTACAATCAAGATATAATTTGCACATCGTGCTTGCAACTTTCTTAATACTACTGCAAAGGTGAATAAAATAAAAAGAATATTGAATGATATTACATGGTTTTGTGGTGAAAAGTATGAAATTAAAGCAATATTATTCTTGAGAACAAGTAAAGATATATATTTGTCTATGACATCCATAGGATAATTAGTAACGGTAGCTGCGTACAACTACAGGAGGTAGGTCAGATCAGAAGCACTCTGCGAATCTCTCAAGAATGAAAGAAAAGAAAGAGAGTGAGAAAGATAATCGCGTAACATCTATGTGGATATACGACTATGTGGAGATTGGACGTTTGCGTCCTCGTTCTCTTCTTTGTAACACACCAGACCGATATATAGACGCGTAGGTCGTAGCACATCCTTGTGTGTCTCGCATAGTTTATGAACGTACATAGACGTACACAAAAATACGGATGCACTTGTCTTTTGTACAATAATATTTAGATATGCCGAGCAAAAATAATTTCCTCAATTAATTCATTGATAAATTGTATACGATTGACTTTTAATCTTCTCCAATGACATGCTGTCAAGATGCGAAAGTGGGACTTTACAAAGTTTCTTGATGGATGAACAAGAGACTATCTCACGTGGAATATCACATTGACACTGGTAGAGATTCGTTTTCTTCAATGTCTTTTTGAGCTCTCCAGTAGCAGTACTGGGCTTCCTAATCCGGTTGCGAAATGTCGGGTGCGAGAAGAGGCGGGGAGTGAGATAGAAAGAGACCGCCAGCACCACTGAAGCTGTTGCTCAAGTCAATTCAATCATTCGTGTGGTGAGTCGTTAGGCGGACGTTCAACCTCGCATTCTTTTTCTTCTTCTTCTTATTTCTTGCTTTCTTTCTTTCTCGTTTACTTCTCATTTTTCACCATCGTCGTTCTTCATCCTTTCGTACTTGGCAATATCTTATTTATTAGAAACTGACTTCGGACAAAAGAATTTCGTGGTATGCAGCTGCTTTAATAAGTCTTCAATAATATTAAAGCATTTTTTTTATATTCCAGGATGCGTCTATATTCATTCACGTATTTATTCAATTGTAATTATATTACGTAGATGCTCAGTCTGCCCGAAAGATTAATTCTTCAATTAATGCTAAACAATTCAGTATCCAGTTATGTTTAATATATAAACTATAACTATCGCGTAACAATTACTAAATTCAATGTGCATGAAATGAATTAATTTTACTAGACTATTTACAAGCAAGTATACATATATATATATATAAAAGTTCAGATATGTACATATATCGGAAGTCTCCTAGTTCAAGGTACTTTCTTCGCTTATCAGTTCATATTTCGAAACTTGAATAAATCATCAGATTGTCTTGTGCCATACAGCTCATGATTCTGTATCTAAGTGTCTTGTTTGATATTGGATCCCATTATAAAATTCTCATCTTTTAATTGACTTCAAATCAACTTTTAATAATTGTGCTTGTATTTGAATGTTGAAAAGAGACAATACAAGGTTGATGAATGCAACTCTTGCATTTCACAGTCGTTTGAGATATCTACAACATCATTTGTATGATCGGTAATTATTGATTTGAAGGATTAGAACATCAAGTGCATCTTGTGAATAACACGAGTGCGCATGACACTTGTATTACTCACGTATTTCTCCGTTTCTTTTGCTCTGCTATCGCGTGGCATGTAAAATGAAAATATGCTCACGGCTATTGGCATGCATGAATAGACAGAGTTGACATCCTCGTTAAATTTCCAGTGCTCTTAAGGCTTCGTTCGTGCTAGGGCGTTCAACCTACTTAACTATACATTGTGTGACTATACGAGAAATCAACAGACACAACGTATGAAAAAATAAAAGTTGTTTAAAGTGTACGAAATTCAAATACTATATTATATTTTTATTGATCAAATGATCATTTATTTAATTTCAAGATCAAAATGCACAGCTATTCCTAATAATCGTTCCAGCTGGTTTCGTCCAGTCACGTGATTTTCTCTCTATATTTCCTAGCCTTGCCTTATTTTCATCCACAAATACATTAAACAGTCCAAGTATATAACATACATCAATAAAATAAAATAAGGCCCAGACGAGAAGGGGAACTGCACACAGCGTATCCGTTTCCGCAGGATATACATTGGTTGTTTGAACCTACCTATCTACATTATTCACCCTATTCTACCAGACATTACTGATCCGGGTTTTGTCCAGGTAACAATGAAAACTCTGGAATAATCGAGAGTCTTTAAATATGAAAATATATTATCTCATACTAATCAACACCATTGAGGTTCTGAATTACCTGTCAAGAACCATTTCTATACGGAAGCTAATCGAGCATACAAAATTGATAGGTCATCATGACTAATTTTCTATTTTAATATATATATATACATGGCCATTAGTAGTTACTTTTCAATACAACTACATGACTGGTTGTTATTTCTCTCTAAATATTATAAACTGATCAAGTTATTATGATTTTTCATGGGATTCAGTAGTGATATTATCTTTTTTTTTTTACAAAAGTGGATGGATTCGCAACCGAAACCGAGGAGAGAATATATGATGCAATATTCTTTGGCACTGAATCAATATATCAAAGTCACTCCATCAACGAAATGAGTTGGTTAATGGATTATATATGGTTAAAGATTTATGCTTCATAACATTGATAATGCTTATATACCGTGGTAGCTTCAAACACCATGCAATGGACAAGCTGTATCCATTCGCATTTAAACCAGGAGTTCAGCAACTCTTGGAACGTGACCCCGAATTCTTACGGATAATCGCACGCCAGTCGGCTGCCGCGGCAAGCACTTGGTATTTTTATACCTAACGATTTATTTGTTACGCTGGCCCGCATACCGTCATTCCTTTATTGTCAACGTGCTGAATACAATGTCTAATGTGTAAAATCAATTGTTCGCAGACGTCAATGAATACAGTTGGGAATTTAGGAGTTCGTTCCGAGTATTGAATAATGAGAATTGTTACAATATCGACGGTCTAGTTAAGGTGTGTTAATTAATATGAAGTTTAAATCGTTTTTAAGTAGGATAAATTCATTTGCCGTGTCGACAAATCTGTGACGAGCGGTAAGTCACATGATCATACAGCTTGCACTCAATTCCAAACCAAGAGAATAAAACCGATAATCGAATTAGCGTTGAGTAAATGCGATTAGCAAACTTGATTAGCCAAATCAGTTATGTATATTACTGAATGAGAGAGTGAGTAAGAGAGTTTGTTATTTCGATAATGTTTTTATTACAAGGCGCCTATAAAACGACTGAATAAAGAATGTCAAACGTGACTGGCTTTATTAGGTGGTCCAGGTAAAAAAATCAAAGAGTTGCGTGTGATTGGGAGTACTCGCACTCTGGCTCACACTACATTTGCACACACCATGCAAACGAGAGTCTTCTTGGCTTGATTCGCCATGTGGAGGTCGTCTAGTTGCAAAACTCGTTCCTCGCGGCAAATTACCAGTGGCTCACCGGCATGAAATGAACATTAACCAATGTCCAATGCTCAATATTCACATAGTCAACATCTTTCATACATTTTTTAAATGCATTTATCTCGTTCCTCACAATTGTTTATCTCGAATTAAACAGCTTGATATATTTAAAAAGACTTAACTGTATGATTTATAAGAAAGTTAAGTTGTTATTGTGGTCATTGCAGTGTCTAATAATCACTTGTTAATAATACAATCTTAGAATATACGATTCTCTTTCATTGCATTGTGGCTGAATAATATTTCGAACTTCAGAGTATAATGGGTTTTACAGCAATCAACCACGGGTAATTTCTATACTATCATATTGCCACATAATTTACGTTGCAGTAAAATGGTTTGAGATGGAGGGTGGGTAAGTTACTATTAACTCGGGATAATGATTAGGGTGTGGGCCGAAAATGGACATGTTCTAACACCCACAATATAGAAGACGAACGCTAAGGTTCGTCTCGTGACAATGTTCGAGTTTCATATGTCAGATCAATTTATAATGTAAGTAAATTAAAGTCGCGTGGGAGCTTGACTAACAACAAAAGAAAAAGAATAATATTTTTCGTTACCGGATAATATCATACCCACAGGACGCTTAATTTCCTTGCGGGCCTTTAACGAACGTCGATAGCTCACGCGATCGTTTATTCGCTTTGAGCGTTACAACATAACACTTCCTAGATCCCACTCACATTTTCTATTGGATGCTTGCTTGGTTTTCCTACCAAGACAGCGTCATTAATCGTATTTGTTGTGATTGATAGCGATAACCATTTAATCTTCATGAGTGCTCAGTAATTATATTACAAATAAATTCCAATCATGTGCATAAAAAGGCATTCCTCTTTATACAATAAATAGGGGGCAATTTCCAAGATGAATTTCGCTTCAAATGCATGACAACAATTTAAAATTCTGAGAAATTGAAAACATTCAAATAGTTCGAATGCTGCAACTGGTCAAAGTGCACAAATAATCATGGTCCAACGAAATTCAAAGATATTTCGTCGTTGATGAGAAATATTTTGTGTAAATTTTAACTGGCCCACTACAATATAAAAAAAAA
>CAJUYH010000293.1:37273-55776 GCA_910591685.1 Galerucella tenella | reverse complement strand
AAAAAAAAACGAATATTTCTTATTTTCGGCAACAATGAGTAATTACAAAGTGCAAAAATTGCATTGACACACTGGGGATATAGGAATATACAATATCGTACAAGAATATTGTGCCAGTTAAAAAATAACATTCAGTCTTTTCAATAATGGTTATAATGACGGTGTCGAGACACAATAAATCTTTACTTTTTTTTCTAAGGTAATATTAAATTTGGTTGATATTGAATTTTTTGACGCAACTGATGTCTTACATATCCCACAAAACCATTTCTTTATATTGCCTTTCTTGAAAATTCAATATAATTTAATGGCTTGGACTGGAGATGATTAGAATTAAGAAGGATGATCTAGTTTTATAATAAATAAACAGCAATAAGAGGAGACAAAATAATAATGGAATAAAAATAATATGGGTGAGGGTGATTGTACAAATCCCTAAGATTCTATTTTTACATTTTCATCATGCAAAAGTTGCCATATAACAAAAAACTACGAAATGGGAAAAAATATAATTAATGCAGCGAAATCTAATTCTAACCTTGACTAATTCGAATAATATGAAAGGTTAGACGAAGTCGCGCAAATAAATAAAACATGTAAGGTCCAAAGAACCGTGCCTCCACATTTATGTCCGATAAATCAAGTTGCAGTTTGATACAAAGCAGAACCTGACCTTTCTATAATTCTGACTGATATTATCAATAAACCAATTACTCATTATAACATTACTTACCATTAGTTTCTATAGTACTAATTTTTTCCACACATTGAATACGTTGACTAACAACGAAATATATGTAATATATTATCGCTCAGTAATAATTAAATCTTTCAAGTACCGCTTGCAAGCAAAATATTCATTGAAGTCAAAGTTTTACGGGTTTTAAAGTTTGTTTTCCTTCTACTATTTGACCAGGCAAGTATCGTCTGATTTTTTTTTACCTCTTTCCTTCATTTTTACTTTTGTTTAAGGACCGCTTCTTGTCGTCGTCAAGTACAGTACTCCGACGAACTCATCTCCCCTTATTTCACTTCGGTTCACTTTTATGTTTGGCCAGCAGATATCGCAGTACACGTTGTTAGATTCATCCGAAAATCATTCAAATTTTATACAAGGTAGTGTGTCACACAGACTCCACCAGAATTAATTTTAATAACTTAGATATATACTTGAACAAAGAACACCGTTATGAGTGACCGGTAATTCGAATCGGGGGACCACCAATATAGCCTTGACTGAGATACCCATTGAGTGGAAACGATACATTTAATATTATTAAAGATGAAATCGATGTAAAGCATTAATTTGAATATTAAATTCTAAAAAAATAAACAGCAAAAAGACTAACCAAATTTCAACACATTACCGTCGATCATTAAAGCGGAATTGTATGGTTGTCAGTCCACGTGCGCACAGCGTTGGGCAGGAACTGTTGTACCTGAGCCGCATACATTATTATCGTTGTAACGCCCTATCAATGTCTGTGATCTGTTGCTGTTTGTCAACTAAGACTGTTCCAAGCCCATTAGATAAAACCAAGTGACAATGACCCTCACCTTCTCTCTAACTTTTATGGTTCCATGCGCAAAAATTCAATTGCAAGTAAGTGAGAGTGAAAATATTGCATACGAACATAGCAAATAAATACTTTTGACCAAACATCAGGAAGTAAATTAACGAAGCCATAAATTACAATTAAGAATATAAATGATTCACCGAACCCATCAGACAAAAATTGTTTTTCTAACGTGGAATCCAAACTATAAATCTCTCCTCTTCAATATGTCAGATTAATCACATTATTTAAAAAACGCCATAATAAAATTGATTGGATGATCAATGTTATATAATTTTTTATCTATTATCCTTGTTCAATGAATAAATCACTGCAGCTCGCAATTAACCGGAAGAAGGAGGCAGTCAAAGTGGGGGTAAACCTCAGTCGGCCGGAAATAATATTGCTGCGCAGAAGTCTGGAAAGCACTATTTCATTCATTACAACTCGTCAAATTACATTCTGTGAGATACATATATCTACACATACGCCCATGCAACAATGAACCCACTTTGAGTTTCGCTCCAGTAATAACACGTACGTTCCAGGAATCAAATCAAAACGCAAAATGAAAACATTTTCGAAATAAATAATTTTTTTTTTGAAAACAACAGTTAGTTGAAGGTGCCATAAAGATTAGTAAGCACGTGCCAACCAGACATTAATAAATATGCTTTCCTCATGTTAACGGAATTTTTGCGATCGCTGACTCCTTAATTGGCAGAATATCATTATGGCGAATGCGCGTGATATTATCGTATATACAAAGACTCACAACTACTCTCACGTTTATCAACGTACATATACATATTTGTGTAGCCATAGTAGACAATAGGTTCCAACTATAATACCAACACTTAATTTCTATCAAACAAAAAGGTTAATCATTTCCGCGATTGCGTAACAATTAGCACAATCGTTTTCGTACAAAAATAAAATATCCCTTGTATTTCACTTCTGCCATCTAATTTCAAATAGAACGGATCTTTTATTTAGGTAAGAAGCATGACGTGTTTGAAAGAAACTAGAGCAAATCCGTAAACAGGGAGAAAAAAAATATCAGTGGATATTTTGTAGTTTTATTTCTCGGAACAGAATAATCAAGGACAAGTTGATGAAGCGTGAAGGTGTATTTCAAGTCTCAACTGACCCTATGTATAGGTATATAATTTTCTTTGTTACAGGGCACATAGGTATAGTGTATATGCGGTAGGTTCAGCCAATAATCGCGTGAAGAAAGAGACAAGCGAGCGTGACTTGGTCGCCTCTGCGGTAAGATGATGAGAGGTGCTCGTACAGAGAGATTGCTTGAACATTTGTGACACCCGTGAAAGCAAAAGTATGTATATATACATCTATACTAATGTTTGTATGTGTTTATATAGCTGCATGTGTACGGGCGCGTAATTACACGGTGGTTCTCTACGAGGAGGCCAAAGCAACTGGCAGTCGGCTGTTGTTTTTCCCCATACTAAAAATTTTTATACGCAGGCTAATAACTCTAAGAGAACCAAGGAGAAAGATTAAATGAGCTAACGTGACGCGGCGTACAATTTTGTGTCCTTCGCAATGTTCTCAGAAATCTTTTCAGGATTTTCAGATACAATATAGTATTATAAAATCATAATACTTATTATAGTGATGTAAATACAAATTACACACCATCTTACATGCTGAATAAATTTTTATGTAGTGTAAACACATTAGTTTATTATACTCAACCAACGACACAGAAGCTAACACGCTATAGCTCACCAATATTTTTATAAATTCCATTAGTAGTATATTAAATGAATGATGGAAAATAGATGCATATATATATATTGTTAATTCAATAATTTTGTTCCAAGCCGACGAGCAGGAAGCCTAAGTTGATATATACATCAATCTACATGTGAGCGTGAAGCCACAAAAATAGAAAAATAACGGACATTAGTGAAGATATTTGATTAATTGATAAGCTATAAGAGTATTCTATGATTATAACCGCATTTAAAATTTAGAATACACACGGAAACAAAAACACAAGAACAATAATAATAATAATAAAATAAAAATAATGATAGATGACAAAGGACGAAAAAGTGTCTAGGCCAAACCGCAAGAATTACCAGTAACTACATTCTCTACAGATGTTGATGGCTTTCCCAACTAATTTCATTTTCGCTTGAGAGACCGCATGCGGGAAAACTGTTGAACAAATGATCAGAAAGAAAGTTTGTCATGTTGACTTATAATATTCGTGGTGGTTTGACCCACACAGAAATCAAGAAACTACGAAAAGACTTGGATATAATAAAATTAAATGAAATTCAGCTGTAAAACTTGCAAGTATATAGATATATATGTTATTGCTATATAGACAAATGCGGCATTACGACGTGTAAAACCATCAAGTTTCACCGGTGAATTGCAATCTATTGTTATATTTCCTCATGTATGGGTAGACATGTGCATATATATCATCGCGGTTGGCTGAAAGTAACGGTGAACATATATAAACCCCTCTTTGCCTCCTCTATAACTGAAAACACACACACACATATATGTATATATGTATATGTCCCCGACGATAAACATTTCTTGTATCAAGCAGCTGCGGCGATTGTGACAAAGCAGTAACAAAATAAAAATGAGATAAAAATGATAATGAAATAAATAGACAAAGGTTTTTATACCACTAAACAATTGTTATGAAAGCAAAATATTACTGACCCTGTATTTTAAATTGCGTTTGCTACCACGACAAGACAAATTGTGCGATTGCACAATTGTCATTGCTAAACACAAATATTTAGTTTAACCGAATGACAATAATACTAAGCAATTAATGGAAAGATTTTTCGCAGAAGACAGAGGTGAAATGTGTTGCATGAGGATATAGCGCGGCACTTTGCCGTGACAAAGCTTGCCATTTCCACTTTGCCAATATCATTTACATTGGGTCCAAATGAACCGCCAGTTAATATTTATGTGAATGTGACGTGAGCTGAAGTGCCAAAGTTGCGTAGTATTGAAGAGACAGAATGTTTCCAATGTCACATGTCTGTCCGCTCGCATTTCAAACAATGGAGACTCACCTACGTAAGTCAACTGACAATTGTACATATACATGTTGTTTCAACTTTTTTTTTACATTGCAGGCAGCATTTCAATGGCTCATTTCACGGGTAAACGACGTTAGACAAAGCAATTGATTCACAAATTATTGTTCGACTCTTAATTATGCTCATTATATATAAATATATATATATGTAATAGACCATATCAATTACTACTGTTTATCGATCGTATGTTATAATTCAATGTTTGTAACAAATCAAATATGTCCATTATACTTTCTTAATTTATTTATTTGATGAAAAAAGTACATTAGCTTAGATGAAAATAGAAGAAGAAAAATAAATTTAAATGTTCTTGTAACTTTCCCATGGCTCAACAAGATTTCACGTTACTTTTACTTTGCTTTGGATTATGAATTGAATGTTCATAATCGTGTGCATGAGTCAGTGAGTGGTGTATTAGCCTACAAGATGAAACGGAGAAAATATATATAGTAATGTGCAGTAGATTGATACTGTTGTGGAAACACGAAAGGGACTAAATAGTAAAAAGAGATAAGAGAAGCCATGAAGAGAATGTCTTCTCAATTACTGCAATGAGCAGACGACTGGCGTCGATTAGTTATACCGAAAGTAGTTTTCTTTGTCATCACTCTTCTGCGATCCTGATTGGTTTGTGGTATTATCAGATGAATTTACTTTACGGGTGCAAAACTTTAGCTGATGTAGAGAGGAATCGAGGGGTAGTATAGTATGGGCCATCAATTGACTGCACGAACGACCATCACCATTGGCTGCCGGCACATATACACATATTCAATCGTCTTGCAATGTAATCACGTAACTGGGCACTTTCTAATGACCGGTGTGCACAGGTCTGCGCGTCCAACCGTCATCATTCCACGATGTGGACATGCGTGACATAAACACATGCAGCCCTCCTCAACTTTTTATTCAAATTCAAGAGCCACATTAAACTGCAAATACAATTAATTGAGATGAATGCAATTATTGCTTGAATGATGGCATTCCTTTTCTTTTCTTTTTTCTTTTTTTTTTCGTTGGAATTCGCTCTCATTATTGCATTTTGATTTCAAAAGTCGTTATGCTCAGCAGCATAATCACACCTCATTCACCAGCCAAGTATCCCATGAATACCAGTGAATAAGTGAAGCAGTGTAACATGATCAATTTTATAGATAAAGTGCCTATTTGTACATTTGTATACAGAAGAAGGAAAAAAATTTTTAATTACGTTATATCTGCTAAATTACTCACGTGTGGGTTACTGTATTTTTTTTCTTCAATTTTATATATATATATATACATATATACGCACAGTGGAAAGCGTTTTTTTAACGCATGAGATGTCGCGCTTATCAATTAGAATAAATTAGAAATCATATCTTAAAAGGGAGAAAGAAACACCAATGATGCAATGGCTTTGAACAATACTGTAACGGAAATTATTTGTACATATTTATTTCGAGAGGAAAAGTTTCAATTTTTTTGTGCCATATACACGAATTTATAGTTTTTAGATAGTAAGATATTAACTGAAAAAAAAAAAAAAAAAAAAACAATTGTTGGCACGATGAGGAGAAATTACGCTATACTAATTAATTAGTTCATTAGGCTTATTCTATTCAGGAAAAAAATGTACACAATAACGATAATAAAAAAATGTTATTTCATGCGGCGTCTCCCTTATTTCTGCGAATATCTCAATATAGACATGTTCATGCTGGTTGTGTAACTTTAATAAAAAGGTGAGAAGAGCAAAAAATATTTATGCTTTCAACAGAATCAACTGTATAACTTCCGTCTCCCTCAATTGTTCTGCGCCGACATAGAAAAATTAACGAGTAAATCTATTCTATATCTCCAATACTCACAATCATTAATAGATTATTTGTGAAATCAGTGTAAAATATGTATATTTTTTTCTTGTATTTTTATTTGTAGTTTATAAATGATAGAGTGTTTTCGTATTTATATTCTGATGAACTTCTGCCTTCATATATTTATTTAAGAACAACTGACCAATCTTCAAGGTCATCGAATTTCATAACTGTTGTTTAATAAATAGGTGGTTCATCGTCCATATGGAGAAACTGTTTCCTCACTGATTGTCTCATGGCCACATCGTACAATTGTCGCGTTTCATTTCGTCTCCGTCGAATCAACGAATCTGTTTCACCAAATTCATCCACCAAACCACTTTCACTGCTATTTCCACTTCTATATAAAAAAAAGAACAATTTTTATTTTTTTCATTTTTTTTTCATCTTGGTTATCTCATGCTTCCTCGCTCTCACTCCCTCGCGCATACACATACTTTCATGTTTTGCTTTTTTTTTTAAGAACTACCTCTATATATGAAGATTCTATCTATGATTATTAATCTCGCTCATTAGTCGCGCCGAAATGCCGGAAAATTTGTGCATTGAAATAATAGTCTCGTTAAAATGTTGTCTCGCAAGCCTCGTTTCAGAGAATAAATCACAAAACACGGAACAATAAAATAAATTCATAGAAACCATTAAAAATATAACCAAATATATTATACAATTCAGGTGCATACTGTTTCAACGTTAAAAATTATATGTACTCATAGAAGTGTTGATGAATTTTTTTTTCTATTCAATTGTTTTCAATTTACTTTGACTTTCTATTTCGGTAATCAATCATCTCGTCTGTCATCAAGATGATTCAAGATAAATTATATAATAAAAAGTCATCATTCTAAACACTACAATTGAATTGATGCCGAGTATAAATATCGTTACAAGTGTAGATGTTGAATATTTTCTGTAAAATGGTCTCCAACGTACACTTTTATATAGGCACGATGTGGAATATATGTGGGCATATATTATTCATGAAACGCCACTTGTAAACGTTTGAAATCAGTGACACAGCTGATGCAATTAAAATAATATAATAGAAAAGAAATTGGAATAAAATTTTTAGTAGGAGTTTAAATATATGAATATATATTTAAATATATTTATTGTTGATGTTGCAATAATTTAACGTGAACGTCTTCGTCATTGTCGTATAGAGAATACTCTTGCTTTCTAAAATAATGAGCAAAGACGTGTGCGTGTGTGTACTCGCGTGCAGCCAACCAGAGAATGACTGCGCGTGTGCGCAAGTATACATACACATATACCTTCACTGTAAAATATTTATTGTTATATGCGCAAAAATATAAAATTCACATTCAATGTCTATATGGGAAAGGCTGGCAAGGACATGTAAAATATTGTATATGAATTATTGGGAATCACATATGTATAAATGGTGGTTTGTTTGTTGGTTGTGTAGTTCTGTATGAGTCATCAAATCGAAGGAGGAGATTATGAGAAGGCGAAGGAGAGACAATAGAGTCTGCCGGCAGAGAAACTATCTCCAGGCCAGACGACTGGATAAACTCAAGCGAATGAGAATGAAAGATGCACGCAAGTAAAATAAAAGACAAAGAGAAAATTGAATGAAGAAAATACGTATACATATCTGTAGTGGTATGTATTATCATTATACAATATTATATTTAATTTAATATTGGATTAAATATGATAAAGAGTAATAAAATATCTATGTCAATACAAGTGTGTTGGAAAGCAAATGGTACCGTTCAGTTTCAATTCAATATTTTTTTCCGCCTCCTATTTTTTGAGACGCTCAATCGAAAGGTCACGAAAGGCTTTATCGGCACGCCACAGTCGTTACGTACCGGTAAACGTGCACATAAAGGAGACAAACTGATGCAATATATATATGGTTCACTGAATCCCTGTAAAGACAACTGGATAGAAATGAAATCCATATTCCGTACCAGGAGCAAGCCGTCCCCGTGTTATATTTTTTACTCGAGCGCAAGACCCTCCTCTAACATTAAACTGTAAATTTACATGTGATTTCGTCACGATGCGGCAATTGGTCATAATGATAAATGAAAATCATCCAAAAATTAATCAAACAACACACAAGGCATAAAAAAAGTTTAATAAAGTACCAATTTATAACGCGAATGTCTTAATAATTTGATATCTTAAATAGAGAGACGCAAAAATAATTTCTGATTAATCATTTGATCAATTATTATACATGTATGTATATATAGTATTATCGCATGTACACACGACGTGCAATCCGTATCGGAATAAATACTTAGTGAGTCACGATCGAATGTTACAACCTCCAGGGTATTGCACGTATGTAGATACATACATATATATATATATATATATATATATATATATTTATATATTTTTACTCTGTGGATCTTTCTCCCACACAATTCATTCTTTTTATTTGAAATTCAATAATGCAATGTGCTTGATGGAAACGACTACACTTCAAATTCAAATTTATTCACTCGAATGTACTTTGAAATAATTCATTTGAATTCGACAATGTCCTTGGATTATTATCGATAACCATAATGTAATGCAACTGTGATAGTGTCATATTCATCTACAAGAAATTTTACTTTTGTATTTTTACCCCAGTAATGATAGACTAATACCCTTCACAACTAATCAATAGTTATATCAATGAGGAAAAATATATAAATGAAATGCAATAAATAAATTCATAAATGAGTAAAAAATGAGTCACGTTGTGTTGTTGACCGCGTGGCCGCGGCAACGGTGGCGGCGCACTCTCATATATGAAATACTTCACATTTGAAATGCATTATCCACATAGGTAAATAATACATACGCATTTATACACAGTATGTCGGTGTACCGTAAGCACATTAAGTGTACATAAATTGAAAGAATGCCACTGCGAGTTTAACGCTTAGCCAAACTCGTTGTCTTCAATGTAATTTTTATAACACCAATTTCTTCTATATACCAACAATTTACTCCTTCAATGCAATTCTCCACTTTAATTTCATACAAACATAGAAATATAGTAATATGAATCACTCTTCATTGATCATTTTCATCATCTGCCAATTAAACTAACATGTATATAAGTATATATATATATATATATATATATATATATATTTGTGTGTGTGTGTATGTGAAATTAAATTTCAATCGAATTATCGTGCGTGTCGCCGGGTATATAGCGAATGTAAACCGACCGCAAGGCGATACCGTTACCCATTTTTTTTTCTTTTATTTTCTTACTTTAGAGCGGTCAACACGCGACCGGGGGCTTGCCGAAGCAAACCGCATCGACAGTTTTGCCCACTGCTCCCAGACAGGAAAGAGCAGAGCGCAAGAGGAAGAGAGGGAGAGAAAGAAAGAGGTGAGAATCAACGAAAAGTCTGAATGATATATAGACTTGCGAAGTAACCATAAAATATACACCGATAATGCCAAATCTAAAGAAGTGCGTATATAAATTGCAAATTCGACAACACGTTGACACTGTAAACGGAAACTGGATCAGCAACTTTGTATATATCCCCAATTGACATCACAGTGATATTATTATTGAGGAAAAAAGTAATAATTTCATATGTAGTTTGTATGAAGTGAGTGGAAGGTTGATTGTAATAATGTTACCCAGACGAAAAATTGACACGGAGTGGACTTGATCCAATGTAATGCCTATTTTCATTTGCCATATACAGTGGAACACGACTTGGTTCAACATTTATTCTCTCATCATTTTCATTCCTAAATATACAAATAAAACATACTATTAATGTAATATACTGAAGTATGAGTGGGTAAATGTAAATATTATTGACATATACTACAAGTCATTCAAGTTTACACTGAATACACACGACGTGTTTAATGTCAACTTACTGTAGTAAACTAAAAATCGATAAAGCCTCTGCTTAGTTGAACCATGAAGTAGATAAAAGACCACAATACGTCTGTCTGTATATAATATGTGTATATATATATATATAAATATATACATATAACCTACCTAACGTAAACGTGCAACGCGGCGACAAAGTCCGAGGGATCACCAGCAATAATTGCGCCCTCTTCATTCACAACACTCGTTACAGTCATGTCATGCATTGTATTAACAGCATGCGAAATCATAAGTGTGGGTGAATTTGTCGATGGCGAATACAGTGTTGAAATTGTCATATCACTTGTCACCGGCATTTCATCTGCATTGTAGATGATGTAAAATAATTCCAATGAAATTCAAGTCAATAAAAAATATAGATATCTATAAAGCAATACTTGGAATAGTGGGTCTTGGCATTGTTGAAGTTGATGGAATATCAGTGGAATAAAATTCCAAGAGATTTGATGGTCTAATGGAAATGGATAAATTATCCGATGGATTTGAACTTGTCTCATCCATGGACGACGACTCTGAGATAAACAGATTGAATTTTGGAATAATAATTCATACTCACGATTGAATGGCTGAATTAATTGAATCAAACCAAAATAATCAATTTGTATGATATGAAATTTGTGTACCAAGTTGGAATGCATCATTAAAATCAACTGTCACTGATTCATCAGAATCTGTAGCTTCTACTTCTTGCATGTGTTTAACTGGCTTTGTATCCTGCGTGATTTTCGATTTCATAAGACGTCTCAAACGATTGCCAATACTCGGCAAACTTGATTTGATCTATATTTTTTGTGTCATTCATTCATTGAATAATTATAAATACACTTGAATAATTTTGATAATTGAGTATAATGACAAGAGGACGAACCATATCACCGAAATTCCTCATTATTGACTTGCTCGTTGCCTTCTTCTCATTGAAAACAAAAAAATAATGATTTTACATTTTCTCAGCACAATGAGAAATGTCAATAAGTGTGTGAATAAATGATGACATTGATACCTTATTTTCTGGTGAATTTTCACCATTTCC
Source organism: Galerucella tenella (assembly GCA_910591685.1). Taxonomy (NCBI): domain Eukaryota; kingdom Metazoa; phylum Arthropoda; class Insecta; order Coleoptera; family Chrysomelidae; genus Galerucella; species Galerucella tenella. Next base: position 44,323 of record CAJUYH010000293.1, on the reverse strand, counting down.
ATCCGACATTTTTACTTTGTAATTTAATTTATCTCATTCATTTTGTTTGAAACTTTTGAATTCCTCATCACGAAAATATTGTGTAATTTTATTCAGATACCTCCATCACTACGATATTCACCTAAAATACTTCCAACATTGTAGCAAACTTCACTCTTATTATTTCACAGTGAACAAATTGAACATTGTCTTTTATTTATAATATCAGTTGGGTATGTGGCAATCCTTTATATCTCGCTGCACAAAAAAATAATTACGCCTAATCATATAGATATGATAGACGAATTGACCCAAAGACCAATTCAATATGATTTAGAAAATATAAACTCAACCTCTTTTATTATATAAAAATGTATAATATGTAGTATATCACTGGCTCTGTGTGATGGCATCAATAATGAGTGCAGGTACACGGCGTTCATGGCAATTTATTCAAGTTAAACAAGGTAACAAAGAATTGCCAATCGATGAAGGGGAAAAAATTTAACACAAAGATTGAAAAAAAAAAAAAAAAAAAACACAATAACGAACGAATGCGTGATAAAAGAAAAAGGCTGATAGGAAGGTCGCGAAGGTGCGTTAACTTTCTAATCACATGATAGAATCGATAAATCGAGGTCGTACTCACCGGATATGCGTATGGCGTACAAGGTACGTAGAATTCTCTGCTCATAATATATAAAAACGAAAAAAAAATATATATTTATATGAAGCTTGATCGAATCTGCCAGCTGATGGGTGCTTATACGTGTATTGTATATGGATGTATGTTGAGAAGTGTCAAAATGCCGGTGGTGCCATCTTGCGCAGTCTGTGAGCCCGTCAAGCTGTCACGAGGACATATTTTCGTCGCTTTGTAAACGACATCGTTGATGTCTTTCATTTGTACACCATTTCAAACACACATTATCAACTCTAATTCCCCAAATATCCTCTCTGCGTCCTCATAACACATTGGCAGATATTTTTGGCAACGTGTCAAAACACTTCATCAACCACATTCCCTGTCAAATCATTTTTTCAATGACAATAAAATACTCATTTTTATACACAATCACTTTAATCTTAACGCCAATAATTTAAACATCCTCGGAGTCACGTAAAAATGGAAAATTGATAAATAGATGAATGAAAGATATTATGCACAGTTGTAATTGATTCATTCAAGTTTGAGGGCATTAACACTGACACAGTGATAGAAAAATAATATAGTGGGGCAATACGGTGCGCGACAGCTACGCCATTTTCACTATACCCTGGGATACACCTGAGTCATATGACCTCACGTGATTTTACACTCCGTACGCGTCTGCTTGCTAAAAGCTTACTGCCAAACTCTCCGCTACTGTCCACTCCGACAGTCGTCATCTCCATCGCCATTTTCACGCGCGTGTCGCTAATGTCGTCCGCCCTGGCGGATAAATCTTCAACTGGCAATAACATCATTCCCTGTCGACAAAACAGAAATGGAAAAATATTAAAAATAATAATAATGTAAATGTGTGTGATATATGGTCGTTGCCAGCGATAAAGCCGGCTTCTGTTATCTTTAGTATGTTTCCTCTTTTATTATGTACTATATCTGTTCAATTTAATTAAGTTTGCATGCCAATTTATCAACCATAACAATTGAAATTTTGCGCTTTTTTCGCTTTATAATTAAAGTTAATTTTCGAATAACTGCGCGGGCGCAGTGTGTGAATACACACTACCAGACGAAATAAGTGGGAGAAAAGCCAAACATAACCGCACTACTCTCCTTGGCCGCCACAACAATATGTGTTAATTGGAGTAATAACACACTAAACATGAAAACTTATAAACAAACATATATTAATGGGTTTTTTTTTATATACTGTAGATTGATCTTTAAGTAAAATTCTTTGTAATTTGAATTAGCGGATTATCAGAATTGTTCAATGTAACTATTAAAATATATATATTTGGTGTATCTTCACAATTATTATTTGATATTTTATCTTTGGAAATATGATACCTATAAAATATACATATAAATATATATGTATAGGTCGGTAGGTTGGATATTTTGTCTATATATTTTGCATTAATTTTCCATTATATCGAGATCAAAGGCCAATGAATACATAATGAAAAATTTTTTCTCCATCGGTAAATACATACTGATGCAATTATTGTCATGTATCAGAGTGCTATGACAATAAGATTGGATATGTATGTTATTTATATTGGCCAATAATTTTATTGCTTTGAAGTTCACATAAAAATGGAATTTTGTCTACGTGCATTGCATCATACCATGGAGACTCTCTTTATAATTTTCTTCACAGGGATTACTGATGAGAAAGAAAACAAATTGTCAATAGGTTAGAACAAGGTGTATATATATATATATATATATATATATGTATATATTATAAGATGACTGGCATAAATATTTTTGACATTGAGTAGACCGATAATTTGAAATTTACGTACCAGTTGGCTTTCGTATTTTTTCATCTCTGTCACATTGACAATTGGAATGACAAATATTATTAGCTCGGTTATTATTACGATGTCGTTTGACATTGGCCGATGGACGCTTACGTGTTGTTATCTTCGATTCTATAGTTATATTGTTGGGTATCATTATTTCATCCCAAGGTATTTCAATATGTTCCTTGTGACATTTTTCCGGTTGAGACAATGGTGTTATTTCGCCTGGCTTCTCCAACGTTAAATCATCCCATGGAATTTCCAATGATGATTCACGAAATGACATCGAGTCTTCTTGAGGCTGTTGAGCCTCAATTACGTTGGAGATTACAAGATCATCCCAAGGAAGATCCATTGTTCCTGTAGATTTTTTCATTTTTTGTAAAGTGCTTGTTGCTTCATTGATTGAATGTATTGAAGATGTATCTTTATTATTTATCATTGAGGACATTTCTCCAACTGCCTGACAAATTTTTATTTCTGCTCGTGGTAAAGCAATCTCTTTCCATGGTAATTCAATTTTCGAGTGACATCTAGCTGATTGGTCGGAATACTCTTGGTAAAGAGATACCATATACGGTTCGTAATAAATTTCCTCCAGCGGCCTATGCACGAGAATCTCACGTTTCTTTTGACACTCTTCCCTTTCACGTTTCGCTACTGCTAATGAATTTGTTCCACCGTAGCTTGCATTATATTCAGTTTGAGAGAGACTGGATTTTCTCGGCCTTCCAATCACGTAATACATTTTCAATACTAATAATTATTACTATTTTTTCTATCAACAAATTTGAAATATTTTCAGTGCATAATTTTGGTAATGCCGCCATAAATTTTCCAACCTAATACTAATTCGGTTCCAATAATTGTAAATTGATGCGCGCGCTAAAAATTTAAATTTCGACTCGTGTGCCCGCCGTTTGTTCGCCATCTGACGGTTAGCAATGATATGAGTTAAAAAATCCGCTAGTTGCCGATAAAAGGAAATTCACGGAGACACCGTAGCCCTATTGAGTTCAAGGTTTATCGAAAAAATGCCCACAAACATTTATAATCATTAAACTAATTGTGTGTGATAAATTATCAAGATTACCGTGAACAATTAATTTGAATAACATTGGTAAAATAATAAAAAAACTCCAAGTTGAAAACAATTACACATTTGTTCAGTGTGTAGTTTGAATCACGTAGTTGGACGACGTTTAGAGGGCAGCCATCTTGCAATCCATAATCAAAGATCTTTGGCTAGTGGGTTTCGTTGTCTGGTTTTCGGCCAGTTAATATCAACACACACTTCATCAGATGGCTTTAAAACGAATTAATAAGGTATGTTGATGTTGTACGGTGTTGATTAAGTATAATGTTCACCGAAATAATCTTGTGGTGTGTATGAAATTCGACTGAACGCCCATTACGATTTCGCAGTGGAAGCAATGTGAGCTCGGGCATTAAAAATTGTGTTGGCTTTTATACACGTCTTTTTGCCGCACATTGTCTTGTTAGTGCATTGGACATTGAGCAGTTTTCATTTTTATTATATTATCGCGATATCGTGTATGATGACGGAGTTTGCATTGTTCAATGTAGCTCAGTGCACCTAATTCAGGTGACAGTGAAATTTACAGAATGAATAAAAAAAAGTCAAAAATTTGTAGTGGCTAGCTGATAAATTGCCGGAAGTAACGTAGAACTGTACGTTACATATATCTATATATATATGACGAGAGGGTCTATAGATAACTCTGAAATTACTGGAATTTTATTAGTGATGTTGCAAACTCCATGTTCAATTGCCGATTTAAATTTTTTCCTCAACAGCTTAGGTATAAGTGCAGTCAATATATGAAACGTTACTGCTAACTCTGTCTACTGCAATCAATCGACATGAGGGTTAGGGTTAGTCACTCCATTCGCTTGGATGTTTTACATCAATCCATTGCATATGCATTGTCATTGATTTGTTGTGTAACGGATTTATTTGAATTAACAGTTGAACATAAATTGTTGAATCAATGTCATTTCAATGCCTTATAAATAGCATCAAATGTATCATATGATGTGTCTTGTTCATTTATTTGTGGCCACCGTCAAACGACTTGTCTTCATACTATCACTACAACAATATATCATTATGCCTTAATATTTATAACTCCAGTGATTATCGTCATCGATCTCCAAGCAAACATTTATATATCTGTATCTATTGCAAATGGTGGTTCATTTCATTGCACACGACACCGATGAATCATAAAGTTAAATAATGGTCATTTTTGCCGTTTAAACACATCGTTTATACCATATTTATAACTGTCTCCTCATGTTATTTATTGTTTTGTTTTAGGAACTTCAAGATCTTGGAAGGGATCCACCTGCACAATGCTCAGCTGGCCCCGTAGGAGACGATTGTGAGTACTCATTAAATCAGGGGAAAGGGGGGAGGGGGGGAGGCGCAGAGGAGAAAGATGCGTACAATTTTCGCTTTATAGTTTGATATTGCGCCAAACTGAGAAGTTCACCTCAAATAATCATCTCTATTGATTTTTTTTTGTTTTTTTCAAATCAAACTGTCGAATATTGTTGACGAGTTGTAACTGATTTTTTTTTGCGTTTATTGCAGTATTCCACTGGCAGGCGACTATAATGGGACCGGTATGTAACTTTGACGTATTATCACTTAAATAATGTTTATACTAAATATGGCTAATTGAATTTTTATGGTTTTTATTTCTTAGCCTGACAGTCCATACCAAGGGGGCGTATTTTTCCTCACAATTCACTTTCCCACAGACTATCCCTTCAAACCACCCAAGGTATAATGTCAATTTTTCATATAACTTTTTCAACTTTCTCGAGTACGTATATCAGTGAATGAATATTCTTAAAATGTTCCTCTATATTTTAGGTGGCATTCACGACCAGAATTTATCACCCTAATATAAACAGTAATGGAAGTATTTGCTTGGATATATTAAGATCGCAATGGTCGCCTGCACTCACTATTTCAAAAGGTACATTAATAATAATTATTTGAATACATTGTCATTTATCATGGAATAATTTTCAAGGATCGTCAGTAATTAGTTCATAACATGTAGATGTATTACAGTTTTATTATTGTTTATTTGCAGTGTTACTATCAATATGCTCTCTCCTGTGTGATCCAAATCCCGACGATCCGCTGGTGCCGGAAATAGCAAGGATATATAAAACTGATAGGGAGAAGTATAACGAATTGGCACGTGAATGGACGCGCAAGTATGCCATGTGATGCGCCAATTTCCGTTGACTTCAAAACATCAAAAACAACAAAATAAAAAATAAAAAAAACACCACCAACGAGAGAAGCCCCAGCCTAAATGCCACTTTATTGATCAGCACCGATTTTTGAAACTAGCAATGGCTCGCCCGTTCTTGAAAAAAAGTTTATATCGCAATTGAGGCCCCCGCAGAGCACTCAGGCCAGTCGTGATTCAAATAATAAATAAAATGTATCAACATACAACCCTTGAAGAGTTTTATCCGTACTGGGTAGCCTGCGAGTATTTCTTTTTTATTTCGCATTTGTTTTTTTTTATTATATTTTTTTTTTGGAGACGGCGACACAAAGGTTACTGAGGCAATTTTATAGGTGGTAACTCAAACACACACACACAACAACACACACATACACAATATTATGCAACTAAATCAAGTAAAAAAGAAAGGGAAAAAAAAATGAAACAATGTCCGCTTTGATTTCCAATGAAACAATAAAACGAGAACAAGACAACAAGACGAAAATGATAATTCAATTTAAATTAAATTTTGAAAATTGCATAGGAGAGCGGAAGTAGGATTTGTATTTGAACTTAATAGTCTAATTTCTAATGGTTGCGCTTAATAATAATTGTAATATCGTATACCTACTTTCTCAGTGACAAAACAAGAAGAAAAAAAAACTGCAAAACCTTGAATTGACCACACCGGTTGTTAGTTGTTAACACAAATGAGCAATTTTTGCTTATCGTTTGAAACAATGCGGTCATTTTTTTTTTTTTTTTTTTTTTGTAAGACTGGGCTCTATATAAATACTTCTGAAACTATAACAATATCGTTTTGTTTTGATTATTGAAAATCCTCACCTGTTTTATAACGGTATAAACGAAAATGGAAAATAAATGAATCAATTCAATATACATATTAATTAATTAGTGGGGTGGTTTGACGGTGTGTTAAATTAATTTAATTGTTAATTAACTGTATACGTGGCTGAACGGCAAATATCTTGACAATGGATTCTCGGTGTTATAATTTATAAAAAATTATACAATAGATTTGAATTCATTGTTTTTCTTTTCTTTCATATACATTCATCAATTTATATTTAATTTAATTACGATGATTTCAGTTTCGGTTCCCGTCTTCGTTATTTTTTATAATTGATTCACGATAATCTTATTAATGTTTGGTAACATAACAATATACTTTCCCCATTACATACCACTGCCATGTGTCAATAATTTGCCGCTCATTCAACTCTTTTTAATCACATTCATTTAAATATTTCACTGACTAAATGTAAGAAAATTTTTTTTTCGTTCTTTTGTCCCCCCC
>CAJUYH010000293.1:17965-37173 GCA_910591685.1 Galerucella tenella | reverse complement strand
TCCCCCCCCCCCCCCCCCCCTTTCTTTACATTTTTTAGTCAAGAGGCCTTTCATTCTTCTATCGTGATGCCTCGCGCGAGAACGGTCCCCTTCCCATCCACAATGATTAAAGGGATATCGTGTATTTCACAGCACATATACATATAATACACTTGATTCTGTCTTACAGACAATAATCGCATGAAAAATGATAGAGATTTCTCATGATTTTCTATGGTCGTTAATAATGTAGAAAACAAAAAATGTGTCCTTTGCGTTATTGTGGTTGCGAAGATTCTCCAATGCGCTCACTCAATTCATTAATACAGGATTAATTATGTATGCATTATAATTGTAATTGTTAAGCGTTGGAGAAAAAAAAAAAAATTCCTACGCGAATTTAGAATCCTCAAAAATAAAGAAAAATAAGAAAAGTATATCATACACAGATGCAATTGTTTTAGCGGCAATTGTTATCTTTTGGATCTTAAAGAGAGACAAAGAAAATCAATTGATATGTAACAAATTTAATCATGATGCGCTGTGATCGTCGATCACTTAATTAGTGATTAAGATAATTTACAAAAAAACAATCGAAAATAAAACTTGTGTGTCGACGTGAAATGTAAAATTTTATCTTTTCATTTTATCAAGTAAGAAAAAGAATAAACTGGGGGTGCAGTCGGTGCTTTGAAAATTATGACGATTTGCCAGTGAAGGATAATTAGAATTGTGAACGTAGTAGAAGTCAACACAATAAAGACAAATATCGTTTTGATTATAAGAAAAAGTATACAAATAACCGGTCATCGATGCCATTGTTGGTATCGTACGAACATTTTTATCACTGTACACACACTGTGAACAGCGAATTCAATATTAAATACGGCACGACATGTATTTAATATGAATAAAGCCAACATCAACAGCAAGAAAAAAAAACTAATGAAGATACAATAACAATAAGTTGCAGCTTCGATAATTGTTCAACAGAGTGTTACAGAAAAGAGGAAAAAATGCAGTTCATGTGTAATTAATTATAATTTTTAATGCGATGATGAACATTTTTAATAACTTATCTTGTGTACATTTTAGCATTAGCCCTTTATATAATAAAGTTCACATAACGATAATAAAGTGAAAAGGGATTGAAATATCTTGTGCCCAATCAACAATTTATGTGCTTATCATCACATGTACCTTTTTCTCGAATAAATATTAAAAGTTTGCTCTCGAGGTTGGTATATATTGCTATTGAACTTGCACACTTGCCAAGCCATAAAATACATTATCAACATTGTGTTTCAGAATAGCTGATTGTGCCACACAGATGATCCCAAATGTAAATGGACGCCTACCTACCCATCTTTTCTATCCAGTCTTATATCAACGTGCAATGCCCCTTCTTTATATTACGAGTTTCTGTCGCTAATCGGCATACGAGTTTGAGTACAAAACGGGGGAACAACAATCAACCGTGAGCTTACCGCACTCCTTACTTATGTTGCTTCGAAGGCCAGTCCATTGGCGTCTGTCGAACAAATTAGACTAGTTTTATTCGAGCTAAGCCAAGTGACTTGTTAATATAAGTTCCTTGTGCGTTATTTTGCTTCACAATTGACATCATCTTCGTGACGTGCCAATGTACCGGCCCCAATCTTTTGTTATGGGATGAAAGTTGCTGTTCAAAACTCATCTTGTGCATAAAAGAAACAGATAATCTCCGACCTCTATTTTCAACTAACACGGTAAGAAGATATATATTCATATACATATAAATAATATTTAATTAGCTAATTTATTATAATAATTTTGAGCGAAATCATATGTGTGCATATTAATTTCTTTTGGTAATTAAATATTTTTTAATCTATATGGTGTGTGAGTACAAGGATTATCAATCAATTAAAACATAAGATAAGTAGTTCAATACCTTGGTTATATATATATATGTAGTATAATGTGTGTATGTACGTATGCGACGGTCAGTCGACTGTATTGTATATAAAGAGCAGAGATATGTTTCCTTCAACTTTCACATGCAATGGTCTCTCAGATCATCCGCTCCAGAGATCGTTTTAGAACGGGTGAGAGTAGGATTATAATTTGAAATAAACTATAGATATTCACTGAAAACAAAATCATCGAAACGAATTTTATGAAAATTATATAACTTATTTTTGTGACCTTTGCGAGAATAAAAATTAACGTTTTTTCTGAAATTCTAACGATATATATAACATAATAATTAACACACACTTATTCGTTATCTTTCATTTGGACATATAGCAAAGAGAAAGTATTTTATTCAGATATTGGGTATAAAATTTTACAGAGGAAGAAATTGTATGAATTGCAAAATTTACGTTGAAAACATTCCAATATGATAGAAAGTATTCTCCGAGTAAATTATGGAAATTGTCCGGTTATAAAATAATAATATTGAGTGGAATTAATATTTTTCCTTCATGTTATTCAGGTGAGGAATCCGGCGAATTTAGAATACTTCAATGATGAAACTATTGGCAGGTGTTGAGGAGGTCAGCGAAGAGGAGTCAAAAGACATTAAAAGTGGCCAAACAATTCAAAATAATTATAATGATAAATCGGCCGACGATAAAGAAAGTGCAGAAGAACCATGTCTGAAGAAGGTCAGTAAATTTCTCCATCAAAACATTTATTCTTTGCTGTTTTGTTAAACAACTATATTCCGATTATTTCTTTATGAAATCACTTTTTCCATATGACTAATTTTAAAATCGGTCACGCATCCATTACCTTCTGGGTTATGGCTACAATTTCAATGATTCCACTGTGGGCAATTTTTAAAGCAGTGTTCACTCTCTAAAAGTGAACAAATCCATACAATCACATGGATCGAATTGAGAAAAGCATGCATATATATATATATTAATAAGCTATGATATATATGCACTGGAACTTATTGAAGAAAACGTATCGTAAAATTTTATCAAATACGAATTGCACAGGTGACATATAAAAGCATATAAAATTGCTCACGGCATCGTCATGGTATAGTAAAAGATAAATGGCAGGTCCCGTTGTGACCCACTTGCTACTTTCCTATACCTCTCTATTCAATATCACAAAGATTTTTTTATTCTACATCTTTGGCTGTGATAAAGGTCAACTTCAGGGATAAATACATTTACTCTTATACCACTATTGTTTTCATACGATCCACTGCAAACATAGCGAATAATTTTATGAAATTATAACATGAAATTCTTGGAGATTCTTTTTTTTTCATGGTCTTGAAGAAGAAAGCAGAAAAACGAATTTAGTTTACACGATTCATTGATTTATCTTGATAATACAATGGGAATTGATTCGGAAAAACACAATGATATATTAATGATAGATATGATAAATAATATGCAAATTAATGTATATATATATATATATATATATATATATGATATGTATACGATATTATAATAGACAAGCCTTGTGCTTTTATCAAGAATAATATTTTTCCAATTGAAACAGAGATAAATTTGCAATATTTTATTGCAGTTAACACGCATGCGTTGAACTTTGTATTTCGTTAATCACTAGTTGGCAAAAACAATTTGTTATGTAGCGACATTTTCTTTATAGATGAAATGACTTTCTGCATGATGTTACATGTGTATCTCGAAATTTATTCTTAACGAATAGAATATATAGTAATGAATGTCAAGCAACTGTTCATGTTACCCTGTATATTTTTTCGAGTGGAATCTATAATTTTACTTTAATACCGATGCTATTCGCTCATGTGAAATCCGGTCGGATATCTTCATTTACCGGTTTCATACGGTTGAATATATAAAAAAAAATAAATCAAAGGTTGACATGTTTCTCTTTCGTCTGAATTTATCTGATAATTAACTTTCTAATCATAATAAAAAAAATTATTAATCAGTGAATTGTGATTTTTAGGTAGAGTATGTACGACCAAAGAATCCCGCAGGATCACCCATTAAAGGAATAGTTACTCCTGAGGATGAAGAAAAAATGAGACGTCTATTGTCAATAGAAGAAGCTCCATTATATCTCACACACAATCCATTTATTTTGCATGGATATCGCGGATATTTGACGACAAAATTATGTATAGAAAGGTGAATATTCACATTGAAAAATTCAAAGTGTTATGATGAATTTAATTGACGTTAATGAACACTATTTAAAAAAAATTCCACAGTATATTTTGGTGGACAAATGAAACAATTAACATTTGGAGTCACATATTTGGTTGGATGTTGTTTCTAGGATTGACTATGTATGACCTTTGTTTATTGAATATTCATGCACCATTTGGCGATAAAGTTATTGTTGCACTCTTGCTAGTTTGCTTTCAGGTAAGAATAAAAAAAAATAAAAATAAAACGAACGCGGTAATATCAATAATTTATTTAATTAATTTTTTATTTGAAACTATGAATATTTTATGATATCAATTTTTACAGGCTTGTATGATTTTGTCGTCAATTTATCATACATTTTCATGTCGCAGTGAAAAAGATTACTGGTGCTTTTTATGCTACGATTTATTTGGAATTGCATTAAGTCTGTTAGCAATCTACATGTCTGGTGTTTACTATGCATTTTGGTGTCACAAGGTGAGTAATTGTCTTGCATGTATTGACGAAACTCAGTTTTATGAAGCATAAAGGATTGAATAAATGTATGAGAAAATTAATGAGCCAAAAAGGGGAAGTGAAATAAATGTGTGTATATTTTGACTAACAGGAACTTCAGCAGTTTTACTTGATAACAGTCCTGCTGATATTTGTTATTGCAATGGTCCTGCAGATACCAAGTCTAGAGGTGAATGGTAATGTGAAACTGTTGGTATTTGTTGCCTGGGCAGCGTATGGAGTTTTGCCGACATTGCATTGGGCCGTAGCAATGGGCGGTATGGAAAATCCCATTGTACGGATGCTTATACCACGTGTATTGGGAATGTATTTAATTAGTGGAGGTGCGTTCGCTATATATATGTGTAAAATACCCGAAAGATTTTACCCAGGTAATGTGACAAATTTCATTTAATATTTCTCAGCATTTTTATGCGTGACAAAAATTATTTTCAACTTGATTTCAGGCTCAGTGGATTATGTAGGATCGTCGCATCAGTGGTGGCATGCTTTGGTTGTACTCGCACTTTATTATTGGCACAACACTGGTATGCTCTATGTTGAGTATAGGATGAATCATGGATGCCCTACTGACATGCGACTGTGACGCACATATATTGAATATAAAGTTGTTTAGCATCTTTATGACAGAATACAGCAGAAAAAATATAACCACAGTTCAATTTAAGATTGTGCATTTATTTAGGTGATAAGTAAGTAATTCATTGACATATAGTAATAGAGGTTTCGCTACATTATTAAATGTCAAATCAATCGTCCATTTAATTGTAAGTAAAATATTATAAAAGAATTTGGTCATTTTGTCATTGACCGTGATATTGTTGTATAATATGTATGGTATTTGTTATGAAAAAAAAAAAATCTATTTATATTTATAATGTAAGTACTTGTGTGTTTATATTAAAGAAAAATATATGCTGGAATAATTATTTAACAATTTTTAAGTTCTTATTCACAGACAAAAATATAGATTTCCATTTCATCGGCGACAGTCGAGGTAGAGAATTTCTCTTACTGCATATAAACGAAACGATGGTTCGTTAATTAGTTTGAGAGATGGAGTTTTTTTAACGATGTTCACGAATTTTCAAATGAAACATTATCTCGATAATCACTTTACTCCTTCAATTATTTCAGCTATTACGGAAATTTAATAACATGTTATGTGAAATAATGGTGAGGAATTATTTGCATGCTACAGTATTTTTTCCGGTTTAAACAGTAAAATATTTTATTTTCATGAGCGTTGTGTGTTCAGCTTTATTTTTCCAAGTCCAGGCCATAAGTATATAGCTTGGCGGCGAGGTAATTCGTTACACTGGCAAACTGGCGAGCAGGGCGAAAGAATTTACGTAGCACTTAATCCTGCCGCTTAAAGGCCACAATATTGCATCGTCTATAGTGAGTATATGCTCTTCGTTGCCGCTTATTTTCTCTTTCTCTCACTTTTATATATCTTGCGCTCCCTCAAACAGTGCTCATTCATTCACTTATTTTCTACTAACGTACTCATCATCGTATAATTCGTCCACTTGGTCTGAAACACTTTTCCCTCCCGTAATTTATATTCACCACTACTATATGTTTTATTATGTATGTACATAATGTACTTGTGAGAAAGTTCCAATGATGATGAATAAATTTTGCATTTGCGCATGATTTTCTACGAGATAACAAGAAGAAAAAACAATTATAGAGATGTAATAAAAAGGTGAAAATAAATAGACATTTAAAGAGGCGAAAAAGATAAAAAAGAATGAGAGAAGAGAATTGGAAATGAGATGAGATCTCTTGGTTTCTCATCTCGTCATCTCATTTTTGGGTAGCGCGTGCGCAAGTCGACTCAATAAACATCAGAGTAGTAGGGAGAGAAGGAGAGAGTGAGAGAGTAACGATGGTAAGCCCTGGGCCAAGCTCTGGATTACGGTTTGCTATATACTTTCCTCTATTTTTTTCCAAATACAATTCTGCGTCCCTGTTCCTTGTGGTTTAGCTATCCTCTTCACCCTCTATTCCATTTGAAAGAAAACGAAAATTTTTCTATTAAGCTCCAATTATATATAAACGATCTTATTATTTTAGTTTTTAATGAAAAATTTCTTCAAGTATTTAAATAATGATATTTGGCATATGATAATTTCATTGTCGAGAGATTCAAACGCATATTGAAATAATTTATGGATATACACAGCGCCCCAATTACATGGTAATTGTTGCACATTTTCAATATCATATGATTGGTGTGTTTTCCTGTCGTTACGTGATTAAAACTCACCTTCACGTTCATGTATACACGAATACTTGTGCATTTTGTATTCACTGGGCTTGGCTATCTTTAAAATAATCTCGTATCGCTTGTGAGGTGTTATCGCTATGCAAGCAACTCTGTCGCGGTGGGGACACTCACACGTTTCCATATTATATAGATGACTCTTCCTCGCTCTATTCAACATTTATCATCTATTTCCACATATCCAAATACATATATACGTAGGTAGGAATATTTTTCTTTTTCTTTCCGACCTCCATTCACATATGTCATACACATATATTTGTTTGTCTTACCGGTGAAGTGAAAATAAATATAATTACCAAACAGTGGGTGATAAAAATGGAAGGGTAAAACAAATGAGAAAAAGATCAAGGTCAAAAATCACAATTCTTTTGTTTTTCTCTCGGTTTCTCGCATTTTCGGCCACTTATACCTCTGCCTAATTGTGAAAATCCTATGGCTTCTTTCACCCTGAGTAATACATACATATATATATATATATATAAATATATCTGATGGCAAAAGGACGCAGTCTCTTACTTCTGTTTCAACAACATCGTCCGCCTACTCACCTTTATTCACGTAACCCTCAATATACATATATCCATATATATATATATATAAATCCACTTGTGTAAGAATATACTCATTGTACTTTCCACGTCCACGAAAAGCGACCGTTATTCCTATCACCCTTCCGCAAACTCACTCAACTATATACATGTACATAACAACCCTTTCTATTTCAAGCAATCTCCCTCCCACTTCCAACACGGTTTCCGGTGAATTACACTCAATGTAGAAATCGTACGTCCTCTATCTCTTACTCTCAACCACTTCCCAAATGTCCAAAAATACAGGAGCAAATGAGGGAGAGACAGAAAGAGAATGATAGAGAAATTACAATACACACACACACATATATATATATATATATATATATAATATTTCTGTGTCTTGCTCTGTTTCGTTTATTTTCTCACTTCCATCTTTGCTCTCCTCTCACTTTGTATAGCGTTTGGGGAACCTCCATTAAATTCATTAGGCCATTAGTGGCTTCAGTCCTCCAAGATGGCTTCCGTCGTCCTGGCAACGAGAGAGGAGGAGCGCGGGGAAATTGCGGCGAAGAGAAACAGAGAGATGAGGTTGGGTTGGGTCTTGGCGTGTAATTAGATTCAACGAGAAGGGAAGGTGGCCTTTACCCCGTGGGACACAACTTGATATTATATATATATATATATATATATATGTATGCATAGGGTGAGAGAGGGAGAGAGAGTGGGAGGAGGAGAGGGAAACATGTATATGTCTAAAAAGGGAGATATTTGTTGCCTTGAAGAGGATGGCCGGTTGCCGTCCGCACGTTTATGCACTGCCACACGTAAGTAGAGGCTGATATATTGTACAATGTAAATATTCGTGTTGCTTACGAGGTTATAGATTATATGTCCGCTTATATATACTCAGGCCACTTGTATATATTTAATATGTATTTAGATGCATATATATATATATATGTATATATGTAAAATATGTATATTATGTCATGCACTCACTGTTGGAGGTATTAAAGGTGATTATAGTCGTACACAATAAAATTTGTTGGTTGCAGCATACGGTGATACTTATTGCCATTTTCGAAAGGGGACTCTATACATAGTGATATGGTGTTATTGTCCTGCCCACCCAAGGGAAAACAATGTCATCGCAGTGAAATAATATGATGATAGGACTCGGGAGAGTTGTTTAGATTTTGCCATATTCATAATGTAAATATGTCGATTATGTTTTACCACAGTGACGCCGCTAATAAATTATTTTGTTTATAGTGGTGCACCTATTTATAATTTATTTTTCATGATGGTATTGATTTATTGAACGTTAATTACAATAAAATGTTGAAATGAAATATCATAATGTGAGGATGAAGATTGAAATTTACTTATATACATATGTAGAGTTGGGAAAACATAAAATGCGAATGGCAATGGATATTTGGGGGTGTCGTAAGGCAAAGAGGGATTCTTAAAATACTCCAAGAGCATCTAAATCACGGTGGCGGAGGCTTAAGCCAACGACGTCGTGCGAGCGCAGGGATTACTTCTCACTTGTATTCACTCACTCGCTTTTTCTTTCTCTTTCATGCTACTTCAAAGTGTAATGCAGGTGCAGGCAGCCACCAAATAATTTTGAATTATTCCCACCGCGTTCGTGTTGACATTAAATCATCCGTTGGATATTGCTAATTATGACATTAACTGAATAGTTTGTCAAATTAAATTTCTCTCTGTCGTTGGAATGCTAATATCATAGTTAAATGAAAACGAACACAGCGACAAATGAGAAAACAAAAAGTGTATGATTATGATTACTTATGTTTTTAAGATATAACACAATGCCAGTGCCATTACTTTTACTCTTCTATTGTCGACATATACGTTGGAATGCGATATATAACATAGGTACTCCACTTACAATTCTGTAAGTCACATGCTGAGCCCTCAATTTCACTAGAGTAAAAGCTCAACGAAAAGCGTGATAAAATGGCTTCTTATTCTCGCGTTTATATTCAATTTTAAGGGCGAGGTTGCGGCGACTTTAGTAAAGACACAAAGAGACCATATCATCTGAAACACGTTAGTCGATGCCACATAAAATATATATACATATATTACATTGTATATGTCCCTCTATGTATATGTGTAGCAACAGAGAAATATGTTTATATAGTGAGAGCACTAGTAAATCGTTTCACAATGCATTATGTAGTGTCTTTTTGATCTATTTCATCGTCCATAATGCATACATGCATGAACTTTTCACTGGAATATGTGTCGCATTCAAACACTCATCGATAACTTGAGAATAAATTCACATTATATATTTTCAAAAAAAAATTGCTTGTATAATATAACTCTATTTATGCAAAACGAATATAATTTATCGACACAATTAAGATAAAATCCAATACGTGAGATATACATGTATGTCTATACATATATCTGCATATACGATGAGTATAAGAAAGAGAGAATGGGAAAAAAAAAATTGCCTCAAGCTATTGCCCACACTTGCATGCTAAAGCACAAAACTACATTTGGCACTCTAGCTGATTAGCATTTGCATAAAAGACTCCCAGCAAAATGAAACAATGAGGTTCGTCATCATCACAATACAATTGTCGGTAGAATGTCGGATTACACCTACTTTTTCTTTAATCATACCCAAGTGCATTATTGATTTTTATTTCTTACTAAATATTTTAAATATTCTAAATATTACTGTTATTTGCGAATAACATTTGAATTATCATACCATTCAATTTAATTCTCAACGTGTAATGTTTACAAAATATTTCATTTTTTGCTTATTTCTTCTTTGCTTTTTTTTTTTTTTTTTTTCGTCGTTTCTTTTTAATGGCAATATGATCCGAATCGTCTGGCGAGTGAGCGCGGTCAGTGGAAAGTCAGTGGCCGAAGATGAAGTGCGGTACGCCTCGCTCTTCTTTTAGCTCTGTTTCAACCTCTCTTTCTATATACGTATTGCGCGTACCGCCAATAAATAACAGCAACCGTGTACCAACCAACAGATCCACTCCATAAGGATGTATACAACAATATATATGTATAACCAGTGGGTGAGACGTTTCAATACTCTATTATAATATATATATATATATATATATTATATATAACGCAATGTGCCAGGGGATGTAATTAAATAAATATTTCCGGTCGTTTTACACTGTGTTGATGTGTCTTTTTCATAGCAATATAGATAATTTATATTAATATCATAAATAATTTTTTTTCGTTCAACAAAGAGCTCAGGACGATACGCATTTATGCGGCAATGTTTGATGGTTACGCCATCCTGACACAAAAGATAAGGCACACGTCGAATAGATGTTGGCAAACATCACCAGAGACATTTCATATCTTTATTGCTCTTTACGCATATACACCAATGCTATATACAACGTATTGTTTTTACGTTGAATGGCTATATTTTAACAATCTCGCAATTCTAATATTGTCAAGTGACTGAAGTAATCTTTACAAGTTCTTATCATTTTAACTGATAATATTATAAAATAATAGTTGGGAATATTTTTCAATTGTATTTTTTCGAAATTTAAATTCGCTCCGAATATTAATTGGTGTTTGAATGTTGAGGATTAACGGAACTGTGTGTTTGTATTTTTATACAACGTATGTATGGTCAGGTGCGGATGATGGCGACTTCTTAAGGATATTAAACGTCCCCTAACATCCTCTTTTTCAAGCCAAACTATGTTTTTTTTTTCTCCGACGAGAAACGGCCATCATCTTTCCCTTACTACTTTCGACCCTCCTCCTATATATCGTTATTATTTCATGAGACTGTGTATATATATGTGTGTATGTGTGTACGACCTCACCGATCACGTTTTGTTGCAGCCGTGCGATTATAAATCATCGTTGACTATGAAAGAAAAAAATTTATTGGGCAAAAAGACAATGCTCACTATGACATTGCTACGGATAATATGATTTGTCATCGTCAACTGATACTATTTTCTTTTCTTTTTTTTATTTGTCAATTAATTGTTTATCAAGCAGTTGAATATGAGTCAGCAATTTCTTTGTGAATCGCAGTAATTTGAGTTGTATATGACCGTGGACCAGATTGCAAGTGTAAGAAAAACCGAATACACGTAAAAAGAAAAAAGGGGGACACGAAGCAATCAGAGAAGCCAGAATATTTATTTTTCCGTGACAGGAATTTTGGGGTTGTCGTACAGACAAACTTTTACGGAGGGCATACTGTTACTCGTTCTCGCTCAGCTCCCTTCCATTTACTATTTTTACCGTATACCTATCTACATTTTCGAGACACACCCCATTTTATCTTCTACCAAATTGCCTGTGGAATACTCAAATCCAAGCAACATTGTTTGCTCATAAAATTTGTTACTTAAATAAAAAATTATTTATAATAATAAAAATCAGCTCATTTATTTAACCAATTTATCGTTTGTAATATTAACATAAAATTTATTTTTACTATCCCGAAAATATATTTATTTCGTCTTTGTCAACTATAAATATATATACATATATGTAATTACAAGCAGGCATATTCATGGCGTCTCTTGCGATCTTATTCACAAAGTAAATCCGTACGGATCTCAAAGCGTGAAACGGGTCCACAGTGTCACTGAGGGACTGTACAGTACATATATATCGTGAAGAGGACCCAAGAAAAGAGGGAGAGAGGGAGAGCGCAGGCGACCCTTTGGGTTACGATGTCATCTCATAAGCCTGAACGACGGTTCCCCTTGCGCTCATACTCTTCATACGTATCTATATCTATGTAACTTTTAAACTACATACATATATATATATATATATTGGAGAAAAGTCATTTGGTTTGGGGATGGTTTTTGGTATAGCGGAATATATTTGGTGGATCTCGTGGACGGTAGTAGAGTTCTGCCGATTTCAAGTTGACACTGTCTTAAACCTTGATAACAATGACAAAAACTATTGTCCTTCATATATAAAAATGTGTTTTATTTGTGCATATATAATATAGGGATATATATGCATAGGGGAGTGTCCGACTAATGGCGAACATAGGGACCGTAATATTTTGTAATGGCAATAATGTTTACGTATGACAGTATACTGTAGTATACGTTAAGTTTAGTTTAGCGTGTACCAAGGGGGTTTCACGCGCAAGGAACTCTTGCCTTGAAAATAACCCTCCCCTGTTTCGGCGTACACTTGCGTCGAGTAGGGTGCATAATTTATCGCCTCACCATCAAATTCATACTGGCTCCCTCTCACTCTCCGCTTTTGACGACGGTCCATCTAATACAATACCTTACGGCTTTTATATGCATGAGAATTTCTGCAAGGTTATCGACACTCGACGATTATCGAGGGTGATGGTGATGTATTAAACCAGTTGTTCTCCATTATGTGACGATTTGTATATCCTCTTGCAAGATATTTTTTCACTAATAATCCATAAAATTATTCAGTGAATTGTTTTTTATGTTGATAATGTAATGCTATAGATTATATTAGTCTGAAAAAAAAGTATCGTATGATTATTATCGTTTATTAATAATACAATAAGTCAGTTATATAGAATAGAATTGGTTTTTTATTGTGACTAGATTACAAACGGTGCTTAATCGAACGTCATTTGTTTCTATTGGTGTTCGATTAAGAAACGTGTATACACATTCAATTGGTGGGTGTGTAACGATGGATTTGAATATTACACACACACTCACACATACACACACACACTGGGAGATGATTGCGAAATATTTTTTCTTTTGTAATTTTCGCTTTTTCTTTTGTGGGATATGTGTGGGGTGTTTTGCGACATTTTACATTTGTACGACACTCGGATTCATACAAAATAGCGGTCGTTTACTTATTTTACTATCTCTTAATAACTATACAATTGTATTATTTTTTTGGGGTTGTTTTGCACTTTTGTTTTATTTCCAAAACTATTGTTCGCTGATCGCGGAAAAACATTTCATGATTAAACATAATCGTGTGTTGTTGTATTTTTTTCTTTTTTTTTTTTTTTTTTGATCCTTGGAAATAATACGAAAGAGATTTTTCGCTCATTATTGTTTTCAATTTATATGCCGAATATCATTTTCAATACTACAAACTATTAATTATATTGATACAACATACAATATAATCGATTTAACGATTTGCATTCCTCAAGAAACTGTACATGGGTTTTTTTTTTCTTTCACTGTGCACATCCAGCAGAAAATTATTTTTTCATGGTGCACACGTTAAATGTTATTTAAATTCACATTCTTCTACGATATTATTTCTGTTTTTTTTTTATTTATTCATTTAATTATTCATTCATTTATTAATTTATTTGTGTATTTCTCCTTTTTTTTTTTTGGTATTAGCTGAATAATACATTACTATTATCGTCATTATAATGTTACAATTATTCTCTATTGTATTTTGTTTATTTATTGTGTGTTTTACCGATTACTTTTAACGGATTGTACATATATAATTTAGTCTCTACTATACAGATATCTACAGAATAGTGAGTTGTTGTTTTTTCTTTCATTTCAGTTGTGAACAAAATCTCAAGAATACTCTTCAAGGCGTGTTCCAATGAAAAATATTGCACTATTAACTTTGGTCATAATATTATAATATCGTTATATTTCTTCTTCTCTCGCAATTTCCATTGAATAAGAATGATAATAATAATCCATTCAATTAATCTTTTTACCAAAAAAAAAATAAATAAAAAAAAACAAATTGATAATCTGAATGCATCACTATCAATTTATAGATATTTAAAATTTTCAGTATAACAATGTTAAAAAAAAATATTCACTGACTCCGATTTTCATCCCAAGTAAGTGACAACGATTGCGATCCACCGGCAATTGAATTATTCGTCCATGAATCAAAAAAAGTTGACCAATATCCAGCGGCCGAAGTGGCTGCATGTTGCCAATATCCAGGCAATCTACCACCGGTCGTTGACGCTGAAGTACCCACGCCAATTCCAACACCAACGCCAATACCACCTGCCGAATTATTTTCACTTGTAATAACTGGTCCGCCAATAATCATTCTCGATTCATCATTCATTTTTTGGTCCGCCGCATTATTTTCCTCATCATATATGAAATAGTGTGGTTGCGATGCTGTCGATGATGGGGTTGATGACAACATGGGCGAAGCATCGGCGGACCGTGGCCTGGGTCACTCTGACCCTCTCATTTGACTGTGAGTATCTGATTGGCTATTACAATTTGTCGCCTGTCCATTTACTGACAGGGGATTATTATTATCATTATTATTATTATTATTATTACTATTATTATTACTATTATTATTGTTGCTGTTATTATTATTATTCATAGAACCAGCAGGAGCAGTAGCAGCAGATGTAACACCTGTGGTGGTGGTTGCAACCGAGTGGTGGGGGCTGCATCCAGCCCCCACCTCACCTCAAACTTGGGCCCGTGCGGTGACGTTCGCTTGATGGTCGCCATTGGGTGAATGTGGATTACCATTTGCACTTGTTAATGCATATTGACACGCGCTTAGACCACCACCACCTGATGATGCTCTCGAACTCACTGGACTTATACTACCGCCGCCGGTTGTACCACCGGTGCTAAAAGAACTCGGTGAACTGTATTCACTTGTATGCTGTTTGGCTTTTAATCGAAGTGATGCTAAGCTGCTATTCATTGTAGGACACGGATCAGGCGGTCCGGTTGCTCGATGATGATGTGAAGTGTAGACAGACGGACCGTAGGGATGTGGTGCTGCAGGTGCAGCATAAGGACATGCAGCGCTTGTAGCTGCAACTGGCGAACCGGCTACACCTAAACCTGAACCCATTCCTGGTAACATTGAGGTAGCTGCCTGTCCTACGGACATTGACATTCCACCTACATGTCCACCCGCTACCGATGTTGACGTATTGAAACAATTTACTGGTGTGACTTGTGCATGATGATGATGATGTGACGCGGTTGGTACTACAGTACCCAAATGATTAACCCATGGAAAACTTTTGCTGCTCAATGGTGATGGTACTTTTGCTGCCCAATTATTGTATGAACTGTAGGAACTATACATTGCGTCAACATCAGCGCGACCAATAAAACTATTGAGGCCTGTACTAAAACCAGATTTAAATTCAGCTGCCGCAGCGGCCGCTGCATTTGCTGCATTTCGTTCACGTTTTCGCCACTTTGCTCGCCGATTTTTAAACCACACCTAGAAAATAAATAATCGTCTATTAGATTTTATATATGAGTATTTAATTGAATGATTTCATTGAAATTCAAAGTTTCTTCTGTGATTGTAAATTTTTCAATATTTATTGATTCTATAGAGGAACCGCGTGAAATGATGGCGGCATCGCATACAGCATTCAATATATTTGTCAGTTGTTTCCAACCGACAGAATCCTCAATCTCTATAGAGGTTATACTACCATTACTTTCACTATCACCATACCAACGCAATTCCCCATACTTTGGCGTATATTCCCGCCTCGTGGCTTACAATATCCTCTGCTCTTAACCACCCTCCAACAATTATACGGATGGTTGCACTTAGATACACGTCGCTCTTGCGTAACTGTAAGGCCAAGAGCGGTAAAGTGAACACGGATGGAAAGACTCTGTGTTTTGGATCATACGAATGAAAGGAGGAGAAGAGAGGAAATATACGAGAGTAAAATGAATGAAATGAAAGGAGAAATAGTGGGGTCTTCAGGGTGAAACTTTTCCTCTCGCTCTCATTCTTTCTCAAGATGGATGGCATAATGATCATGCCTACCGCGGAAACGCTAAGAGGCGCGACGAGTCATATTGAATGTATATGAAGGGGGAATATAAAAGAATGAGTGCAAAAGAGAGAGAGAGAGAGAGAGAGGGTGAGCTAATAGAGAGTAATGCCTCATCGATTGTTCCGTTGTATATGCTGTAGGTACTATATATAAATGTCGCATAATTTGTCCACCATTGCAATTTAATGTATGAATGGATATGCCTGTATTAAATATTTCCTTTCATCGTGTCAGAGTGGGTGAAAAAATAACCAATAAACTCTTTACACATTATGTTTCACCTCGTTCACCATCGTGTATTGACAATTTATTTTTTTGATTCGGCCATGGAAAATTCTTTGGAGGAAGAGGAAGATACTTCGAGATAGAGTGACGTATATGTGTATAGGTGCAACGAAGATGTTGGCTCGTCGCGTCTCGAGAATCAATAAACCCGAGGCAACGGTTGAGGCTGTTTCTACTGCCGACGACTCGTGCGCGGCATCCCGTCGTGGGCTTGTACACGCGAGGCCGCGCCCATAAACTTTAACGGCGTCGCAAAATCTCACGATGGCCGCGTTTGTATATATAACTCATACATTATACATATATATATACATATATATATATATAACTGTGGCATAACGTTGATGAATGAACTTCCGAATACAATGAGGAATTGTTATTTTTACAACTTTTCTCCCTATAACATTATTCTCAACTAGAGGTTGATAAATTTTTTTGTTTCTTTTATAAAGTTTTTGTTGTACCTCAGTTTTTATATATATATATATATATATATAAATGCACACTGAAGTATAGGTATTTATGTGCTTGTGGAAAGATGATGATCCTGATATTTGTCAGTAGAAAAATACGATGTGAAGTCAGTTTGTCTTCAACAGTCATTACGATACACATATATTTATATATATAAATCGATTGAACGTCTGGTTTTCGCGTATCCAGCAAAAATAATATATAAGCACAATGGTATATACCCTCCTGTGGCGTCATGCGAGCAATAAAACCTCATCAAATCACGACCACCCTCATGCCATACACTGTAAGCTTCTCGGCACAGCTCAATCTACAGAAGCTTATATAAGTGTAATGAGACCATGGCCGAAGCGTCTCATCAATCACTTCATCCCCCTCTGGGCTCCCTCGGTTCGGTCTCAGGTTCCATGTTACCGCGCACAGCAACATATATATATGTGTTGGTGTGTGTGTGTGTGTGTGTATTTGTGTTCTAAACTATATGTCACGGTAACTATAGATAGGTTATAGATGTGTTCCAAGACTCGACATACGGCCCATCAGTCGTGATCCGTCGACTTAACGGTCCCTACCGGACAATTAGAGGTCACTTACTGGGCCGAAATGAAATCCCATACCCTTGTACACGTTAAGGTATTTTTATTTCATGGTTAATGTCATTTATATAATTTTTGTCCTTTCAATCTTGATGATTAATAAAAATGAAACGATATTTTCAAATATATGAAAATTTTTTAGAGTTCTCTTTCTTTTTTCTTTTTTTATTATTTTATTTTTTTCAAGCCACATGAGATAAGCCAATAAGTTGGAATTTTATTCGGCTGCCTTTGGTATATAAATACAAAGGAGCCATCTCACAAATATCTTTATTTGTATTATATATTTTTGTGATGGTATACGTGTGTGTATTGACTCGTCACTATTGTGTATGTATATATATATATACATGTTTTTATATTTATTCATATATATATACCGATAGACGAATATATGTATGTATATAACGTTGGTATCTTTGAGAAGTGAAGGGGGAGAAGGAATAAAAAATAAAAAGAAGAAACAGATAGTGGATTGAATGCCTGCGATATAAGGGAAAGATGGTGTGGTCGAAGGGTGTACACAAGGGGCTGAGAGAACTCACGGCCGGTCCTGGGACGAAGGGGAGGAGAGAAACAAGAGGAGGAAGGTAGTGGGGTTGAACGAAGGGTGCGGGTGGCAGTAGCATATATAGTAGTAGCACCAGTGCCCGGAGGAGGTGGAGGAGGATAATATTGATCCCCTCGTAGCCCCGCCCCCTCCTTGCTTGGCGACGCCATCATTATATTATCCACCATCCCTCTGATGCGTCTATCTCAAAACGTGAGGCGCGCATATACCTATTTACTTCACGAGAGTAATACTATTTATTAATATATTCATTTGTTTGTTATTTCTCGGTTTCATTTGTGGTTGCACTTATATAATTTTATTGGTCGTTATAATAAAAGTAGTAAATGAGAAAGTGATGAAACGCCAAAGAATATTGTAGAATGACATTTGACTATATACATTATTCAGAGCACAAATGGCTGATGTGGTACTTCATTAAAAATAAATTCTACAGTGAGAGCCACCGGATATCCTCATGGGCTTCATTGAGGATTTTCATGGCGCAACTCCTGCCGAGTGCACCCAAGCCAGTATCCATAACTTTACACTTTCCCTTCCAAACTGTGTCGCTCCACCAGTTATATATTTTTTATCATTCTCTTTCACTCGCACTCTCTCTCACCCACACATTGTGAATTGATATACAGAACACTCGGCGCTTCCTTACCACATTTATTGCTGTAGTAGGTAATTATACTTATGTGCCTCGTACCCCTGTTCTAATTGACTTGGTAGCTGTATCTACCATTTTTTTCTATCATTACCCAACTGTAACCGAAATAACTTTGTTTTCAATTTATTTATAACTTGTTTGTCGAAGAAAAATATAGATGACACTAAGTTTATTTAGATAAATATTGGAGGAGAAACAGTCTGTACATCGTCAGGCAATTGTGCGCTCGCTCATGGCAAAGCCATCATCATAATATGGCCGCCCAGGATGAATGCAGTAAATTCCAATTCCTTGTTCGTCTTATATTCTTTGACACAAACGTGTGAACATGATACATATACAC